>CM051259.1:11377904-11552904 GCA_027921565.1 Artemia sinica | reverse complement strand
ATATCTTCGTTGGCTAAATAAAATCTTTGTATATATTTAATCATACTTACTTGCTTTCTATCAGCTTCATCCTCCAATATCATATTTTCTTCGTCAGAGCTGAAAAAGCCCTGTTTCTTCTTTCCCAACTCTCTGGAAATTTCACACAAATCAATATTTATTTATCACCAAAAAACATTCAAACAAAGTTCAATAAGACGAACGAATTTTCTTCTATTCTCTCAAGAATATAGAGTTTTGGTTTAGATGCATCGTCAAACCTTAAGCAAAGGGGTTTTCCGGTTTTTTTTTCCTTTCATTTAATTTTCAACGTGATACCTTTCACTAGGTATCCTTTTCCCAGACCACACCGCCTTTCTATGGCGAACAAATAAAACGTCCA
Source organism: Artemia sinica (assembly GCA_027921565.1). NCBI lineage: Eukaryota > Metazoa > Arthropoda > Branchiopoda > Anostraca > Artemiidae > Artemia > Artemia sinica. The sequence goes on along the minus strand of CM051259.1, from coordinate 11,552,522 downwards.
AATGGGGATAAGTTCATTTATTTAGACAGTGAAAACAGATAGATATTTCTCCCCATTTCTCTACCGGATTTTCATTTTTTGATTGTATTTCCAGATGCACATTACAATTCAGAAGATAGAGGAGACGAGCATTACACCAAACCTCCTGTTTGGGACAGAAAAGGCACCTTCAGCCCTAGTAGAAAGACTAGCTAAAATATTGTTAGGTTTGGTATCCAAAATTGAGGCAATATGTACCGCCTGCTCAAAATGATTTTGTTATTTTACATTTTTTTTTTCAATGTGTTCAACAAAAACCTCAAAAACCTAATTCCTTCGCAATTAGGAAATATCAAATTTGTCTTTTTGTCTTCGACATGACAAAATTAGAAGATTAATATTGTACCTTTTTCATATTTAAATACTTGGACGAAAATGGCCTCCATGAAAACTTTAAACATGCCATCTTTGCTTTTCTGTACATTTATGAAAAATATCAGACACCCCCTTCTGTTTTAGGCGGGATAATATCTATAGAAAACAAATTTTTGATTTTTGTACATTTAATACCAAATACCATTTAAGCACTAAAAACTGCGTCTACAAAAAGCTTAAAAGTATAATTTTTGCATTTCTGTGGAATAATGGAAAATATCACAATTGCTCTTTGATCTTAGGTATGGTAAGATTTACAGAATTTTTTTTTCTTTTAATACATTTAATCCTTGAGAAAAAATAACCACTAAGAAAACCATAAAGCTGTATTCACTGCCAATATATTCGTTACCGAAGTGTGGACTGAATTTACATCCTGAAGGAGAATCCCATTGCCACTGCACTAAGGTAATCGTATATTTTTTGACATTATCAACCAACCAAGGCAATTCTTATGGCAAACTTTTAGTTTCGACCCGCCACGATTTTTAGGGGGGTTCAGAATAATTTTTTTTGTTACTATGGGCAGGGTTCGTCTTTTACTATTTTTGTCACAATTTTTTTTTAAACGATGTCTGAAACCCAACAGCCATTGAATTTGTACGAGAAGTATCTTTAGACAACTTCGAGACCCGAGAATAAAGCGTGAAGGATTGAGGGGATGGCAGCCCCCACACATACGGAATAAATTCTGTTTGTTTTAAGTTTCAATATTGCTCCTTGCTTTCAGTTTAAATTATTTTCTTTTTTTTTTATTCAACTTACAAGCAAAAGAAAGAACTGGGAAATTTAAAATACAAGCACCTTCGTTCATTTGGGAAGTCCTAAAAATTGTCATTTGAAGAGGGGTGAATACTACTACTACGACTACTAACAACAACAGCGGCACCAAAAACTATCAAAAGCCAACACAGCTATGTCAGCTCCTCCTCTATCTCAAGCAATTTAAAGCCGTCCTCCTTACACCCTCCCCGGAAGTTACAATTTCTCTTAAATCCGTCCTTCCGATCCTCCTCCCGATTCCGAAACGATCTGCGATTTTATTTGGCCCTGACGGTTGGCCACCAATCTTTGGTAATCTGTCATTCTTCATCCGAAGAAAAATTTCCCAACCATCTCAACCTTGCTATACTTATAGCCCCAGAAAGCAGGGTAAAACCACATTTTCCCACAGCTTACTGCTTGAAAAGCGATTATTCATAGGGCCCCCCAAACAATCTCTAAACATTAGCTTTAAAAAACATCTAATTAGACCCTCTTTCGTCTTTCGGAGCGCCCACGTTTGAAAAACATACCGGAACACTGTCATCACCGCAACTTCCAATATTCAAATTTTGGTTCGTAGACTAATTTTCCTATTCTTCCAAACTTTTGTCAACTGTGGAAAAACACCTTGGGCTTTGCCCATTTTACTTTTAACATCTTCATTATATACACGATCTTTACTAAAAGTACTACAATAAAGCTATCCTCCTTTCGTTGAATGCCTTTTCCGAGTAAAGCAGTTTAAAACAAGGCAATCCCCGAGGAAGGATAAGAGCTATAGGATAAATCCCATTTTTTAACTTAGCTTATTTACATAGCCTACTTAAGGTTATCCCCCCCCCTATAAAAAAGAAATATTCACTCAAATAATTTCAAAATATTATTGTCGTTTTCCTGTAAAATTGTTACAACACTAGATCCGTCTCTTTGTATCAGAAGGACGACTTAGTAGATTATTAGTTCGACTATCCTACTTGTTATTACATACACGAAGTGGTTGAATTAGAAAACCAGCTTAATTTTTTAAGCTGGTTCTATTTTAAGCCGGTAAGTAAAGCTATCCTCTTGATCGTTCTTCTTGTTACCCAACATCCCCTCTTCACCTTCTGTTACTCCAAGTCTTAGCAACTTAGTCTCCATAACACTAATTTTCAAGCCATTTCTTGCACTCTGAGCACTCAAAACCTCTAAGAGGTCATTCATTTTGTAAACATTTTTATCTAGGATGCTTAAATGATCAGTATAATCAAAGTAATGGAAGGCTTGCTTTTCTATTTGAGTCCAACTTCTTCTATAACCCTTGTCGTGTTCCTTAGGCCAGTCCATGAAAATGGCCTATTTAAATGGAGATGGAACACAACCCTGTTTAACTCTTCATTCAAAACGATAACAGCTACTAACCTCACTTCCTACCTTAACCGAAGCAATGATAATCTCGTAAATAGTACAAACAACACGATTTTATTTATTTGGTATACCATACAAGCATAGGACCTTCGCTAATCCGCTGAATCAAACACTTGCTCACAATCTATAAAACTAAGGACTAAAGGGGTTTGATGAGTCATGAGCTTCTCAATTAATAATCTAAGAGTGAAATATTGGTCGAAGTATCATCTACCCTTCCTTAAACTACACTGTTCTTCTATTAAAACTTTATCTACAGCATCTATAAATCTAGAAAGTATCCTAACTATACTTAATTTGCTTCTTACAGAACCACGCTAATGCCTCTATAATTACCTCAATAACTCTTACCTCCTCTTTAATAGATGGGTTTAATTAGAGTTTTCCTAACATCGCTGGGTACTTCCCCTTTTTCAAAAATCCCATTCACAATATTCAATAATTTATCTCTAATTTAACAACACTCGCATTTGAAAAACACATTTACCGCCGTATCGGCACCAGGGGCCTTACTATTTTTTAATCCTTTTAGTACTGTCTCTAATTCTTCCTCGCCAAGTAATAATATCTTCACATCCAAAGTGTCACAAACCTTTTCATTCTTTTCTATATCATTTCCTGTATCTTTATCCCGGTTTAGCACATTCTCAAAATGTTGTGCCAATCTCTCTTTAACTCTTTTCACAACGCTACTTGTATCCCCATCCCTATCTTTAACTGGGACGATCCAAATTTACTCATCCCTTGCAACTTTTTAATATGCCGATACAATACTTCACTAGCATGCCGCCTGGCTACATCTCCTAGATCTTCAGCAATTTTATCCATGGCCTCCACTCTAAACCTCCTTAATATTAAGTTAAAGCTTTCTCTACTTTACTTATATTCCTCTTATTTTCATATGATCTGTCACTCAAATACTTCTTACTTCTTTTCTACTAAACCTAAAGCATTTTCACTAATATCCTTAGCTGCGTTTCGATCTTTATTTCCTAAGATCCTATTTCCCATGCTTCACCAAAATTATTCCATCCATCTTCTATCCATCTATCCACCAAAATTATATATCCATCTTCATTGTCCAATTTAGACTTTTTAGTTTAACTCTTTAGTTTAATATTCAATTGTTCGTAAAACGTTTCTCTCAAACTCTCATCTTAGAATCTTCCAACTCCCAGAAAGGTAGTTACCCTTCCTAAATTTCAGCTTCAAATTAACTCCGGACACTACTATATAGTGATTTTTACTTTTATATCAATAAACGCACTCCTATACAGTATTTTGTATCAATCCTGCCAGTGTTCGGTTTGCAATAACATAATCAATAAGGTTGGCTGTCTTACCGTCATACCATGTCGACTGATACCTTGCAATTTTTAGTCGTAAAATGAGCAATAAGCATTCAATTATTAATACAATAATACCTTCCCAGCGTAAGCAAAACTTAGCAGCCTCCTTATTTATCATAAGCCCTATTGCATACCTATACACCCCATCCTTCCTCCCAGAGTTAATACATTCTATATCACCTAGTTTCATATTTCCTACTCCTAGGATTTGAGTTACTGAAACTCCTAAGAAGTCTATTTCAAACTGATGAATTCGTCAGTCGGAATGCCAATACAGAAGTTGTTTTTTATTCGCTGTGCCAGGTACAACTAAATATCTGATTTGCCGCTAGTCTTTTATCGTGGTTATAGATAACTGTTGAAACTTCTTTTGAAAGAGTCAACAGATAAAGTTTTAGAGATAACTTCCCCAGGAAGGTCATACTAGTTCGACGTGCAACGTCGAATAAAGCTATTCTTCAAATACACTGTTTTCGGTGTGCCAACCTCAGGATAATTGGACCGAGCTGTGTGTTTTCGTATCTGTCTTGTTGGTTGGACAATGGAAAACACAATTCGAGAACGCCCTAGAGAAGAAGATGAAGATATTTTTTTTTGTAGAAAACGGCACTGAACGCTACATCAAACCTCTCACTAGCAGACTGCAGAGGCCGTGGGTAAACGACTGAACCTGTCCTGTTTACCCTATTCTGGATCTTTTGAAGTGGTGCCAAGAACATTTTCGGAGCACCAGCATATAGCAGACATCAATACTGGGCTACGAGTCTGATGCAAGACTTACAAAGTAGGATGATCAAGCTGAGTGGTAGAAGGCTTTTGCAACTAAGAGTGATCCCCAGCTTTCTTGTGCAGGAGGTTTTCACCCAATTGATGTTGTTTTTCCAAGAGAGATCAGTGAGAGGCAAAAGATTCCGAAAGATTTCCAAGAGAGATTCCGAGGAGACGAAGCTTTTCAACTTTCTTAATAGCTTCGTTCATGAAGATGAAGTTGGAGTGGGTGCGAGGCACTTTCGATCGGCAGATCATTAGCTCTTTTGTTTTCGATGCACTGAAACTGAGCAACCAGGCATCGGACCACTTCTCAATCTCCAAAAGATCTGTCTGTAAGGGCAGGGAGGCTAAGATTGGGTCTTCCTGTTTTGGTATAAATACATGTGTCGGGATGTCATCGGCAAAGTGAATCACAGGGCTTGCAATGTTATCCTCCAAGTCATTTATATGGAGAAAGAAAAACGTAGGTCCAAATATAAAGGCTGGGGTAAGCCTGCCTTTATTGGATATTCGAGGGAAGTAAAACCCGTCAAGAACAACCCACAGTGAAGGCTCAGAAAGAAAGTTTTCAATTACCTCGACACATACGTCCCCTGACACATACACTTAAAGTTTCTTCAGCAGACCAAGATCTCACACTCTGTCCAGAGCTTTAGCAATGTAGAATATCAATAACCTTATGTAATTTAATTTCTCTAGAAGTTCGATGCGGCCCTAGCGCTGTGCCATAAAGCGGTGAAGCGTTGAACGCTTCCAGAGGGATCTGCAGTGGCGGTCACTTAAAAACCGATGCGTAACGTTCCAAGTTACAATGGTCATGCCATTTAAATCATTGAGATTATTATGGCCCAAGGAAACGCAATGACTCCCAAAGTAATGCAGGACAGTGAATAATACATCTTCTCAAGTCTACACAAAGCACTTAAAGCGGCTTAGAATCGAACAACAAGAACTCCCTGGGACCTCCAGTAAGAATGAAGGCTTTGTGTAATCCTGGGCTCATCTCGGTCACCAAAAGCTTTTCCACGCTTATGCTTAATGATACTTTTCTATCAACAGGAGACGAAAGCCAGCAAAAGCCATCTGAAATCTGTTACCTTCAACTCATTATGTATTCATGCAGACAAACATTATAATACAATGGGGAGGCAGCCCATAATACATAACTTAGCTAAAAAGAAGTTTGTCAGCCCAAAAAATCCAAAAAAAGCCAAGAATAATAATCTATCAATCAGAACCCAGTGCGAATAATGTGTTGTTTACAAGGCAATAATTTCCTTGAAGGACACAACTCCTCAAAGTCACCCTGCAGCACTGTTTACAGTCACGGCTCTGGCTTAAACGTTGGGTATATAGAATGGGTTTAATTATACTATAAATAGCTGTTATATTTTCAGTTACATACACATATTGTCGGTTTTTAATGGAATTAATTTAAAAAACTTTTTCCACAAAGTAAGTTTTTCAAAGAAAAGTAAAGAACTCCATTAAAAAAAAAAAAATGAGCAAAAATAAAATCAAATAATCTACCAAGCGTGAAACTACCCCAAATCAGCATCGATAAATAAATGAATCCCAAAACGAACAGAAATTACAATAATTAACCAAATCAAACTCAAAACGAGCAGAAATTAACATAAGTTGGTCACAAAACCCCTATTCCTTCCCAAGGCCAGAACAAAATTTGCACTTTACTTAAAAAATATATTTTTTTTACTTTTATAACTTAAATAAATCAAATAATATTAACATTTTGATTACTAAATATAAGTATATCTATATTAAACAGACAATGCACGTTCATTTGTATTTTTTCAGTAAAGTGCAAATTTTGTTCTGGCCTTGGGAAGGCTTAGGGGTTTTCAGCCCAACTTATGTTAATTTCAGCTCGTTTTGAGTTTGACTCGGTTAATTATTCTAATTTCTGTTCGTTTTGGGTTTCATCTATTTATCGATGCTGATTTGGGGTAGTTCCACGCTTGGTAGATTATTTGATTTTATTTATGCTCATTTTTTGTTTAATGGAGTTCTTTACTTTTCTTTGAAAAACTTATTTTGTGGAAAAAGTTTTTTAAATTAATTTCTGTTCCGTTTTGTATTTACACAGTCTTTCCAGAGAAAAAGAAAATAATACTTCAAATCTTTTCGTTTTTTAAGACTTAATGGGAGGGTTGGCGTGGGAGGGTGAGAGTGGAAGGGGATTAGTTGCCCTCAAATCACTTTCGACTATTAAAAAGGGCACAAGCCACTCCAATTTCCAATTGAATGAGCGCATGTCAAAGTTTCTACGACAATTTCTTCAATACGAAGTGCCCTGCTCTAAAGGAAAACATTAATAAATAATACATTGTGCCAACATCGTTCTTATATCCCCCCAGGGCATAACTTAAAACCCTTGCCCTGAGGGTTGTGGGGGAGTGTCCTCCTCTTTACTTAGTCCCCGTTTCTTGTCTCGTTCTCGAGTGTCCCCGTTCTTTACTTAGGCAGTGCGATCGTGCTGCCTATGATTTATACAACAACTTTCTATATAAACCTTAAATGCCCCCAGGGCATAACTTACAACCCTTGCACTGAGGGCTTTGAAGGGCTTATCATCCTAAAAGACCTAATTTCCAGAACGTTCAACTACGTTGAACAAAATGTGTATCAAAAATTTTGATTGGATGTGCTTCGGAAAATGGTGGGCGTGAAAGGGGCGTTAGTCGCTATCCAATCACTTTCAACAATTAAAAAAGGCACTAGCCCTTTCAATTTCCAATTGAATGAGCCCTTTTGAAGTTTCTATGACAACACTTTCAATAAAAACTATATATGCCCCAGGGCATAACTTACAACACTTGCCCTGAGGGCTGTGGGGGGGGAGGAGGGGTTATCATCCTTAAAGATCTAATTTCCAAAACTTTCAACTACGTCGACTAAAATGGCTATCTAAAAATTTTGATTGGATGTGTTTGGGGAAAAGGTGGGCGTGAGAGGGGGGTTAGTCGCCCTCAAATCACTTTCGACTATTGAAATGGGTACTATTCCTTTGAATATCAAATCAAATGAGCCCTTTTTCAAGTTTCTAAGACAAAATTTCAATAAAAACCTTATATGCCCCCAGGGCATAACTTATAATTCTTGCCCTGAGAGTTGTGGGGGAGTGTCCTCCTCAAAAAATATTTTCTATCTGGATATCAACTACGCTGAACAAAATGGCTATCTCAATTTTTTTTTATGTGTTTGGGGGAATGATGGGCGTCGGGGGAGGGGGCTAGTTGCCCTCCAATCACTTCCGACTATTAAAAAGGGATCTAGTCCTTTGAATTTCCAATCGAATGAGCCTTATTGAAGTTTCTACGACAATGCCTTCTTTAAAAACCTTATATGCCCCCAGGGCATAACTTAAAACCCTAGCCCTGAGGGTTGTGGGGAGTATCTTCATCAAAAACATATTTTCTATCTGGAAATCAAGTACGCTGAACAAAATGGCTATCTCAAAATTTTGATTGGATGTATCTGAGGAAATGATGGGCGTGGGGGGGGGGGGGGGGGTAGTTGCCCTCCAATCACTTTCGACTATTAAAAAGTCTACTAGAACTCTGAATTTCCAATTGAATGAGCCCTTTTGAAGTTTCTACGACGATCCCTTCCAATGAAGTGCCCTGCTCTAAAGGAAAAAAAATAATATATAGTACATTGTGCCAACATTGTTCTTATATGCTCTCAGTGCATACCATAAAACCCTTGCCCTGAGGGTTGTGGGGGAGTGTCCTCCTCAAAATCATATTTTCTATCTGGAAATCAACTACGGTGAACAAAATGGCTATCTCAAAATTTTGATTGAATGTGTTTGGGGAAATAAACTTTATATATCCCCAGGGCATAACTTAAAACCCGTGCCCTGAGGGTTGTGGGGGAGTGTCCTCCTCAAAACATATTTTCTATCTGGAAATCAACTACGCTGAATAAAATGTAATCTCAAAATTTTGATTGGATGTGTTTGGGGGAATGATGGGCGTGGGGGAGGGCTAGTTGCCCTCAGATCACTTTCGACTATTAAAAAGAAGCTAGCCACTCCAATTTCCAATCGAATGAGCCATTTTCATAGTTTCCACGACAACTCCTTGGATACGAAGTGCCTGTCGAAAAAAAAACAACACATTGTGGCCACATCGATCTTTGGGAGAATGATGGGCGTGGGGGGGCTAGTTGCCCTTCAATCACTTTCGACTATTAAAAAGGGCACTAGCCCTTTGAATTTCCAATCGAATGAGCCTTTTTTGAAGTTTCTACGACAACGCCTTCTATAAAACCTTATATGCCCCCAGGGCATAACTTAAAACCCTTGCCCTGAGGGTTGTGGGGGAGTGTCCTCCTCAAAAACATATTTTCTATCTGGAAATCAACTACGCTGAACAAAATGTAATCTCAAAATTTTGATTGGATGTGTTTGGGGGAATGATGGGCGTTTGGGGGGGGGGTAGTTGCCCTCCAATCACTTTCGACTATTAAAAATGGCACTAGCCCTTTGAATTTCCAATCGAATGAGCCTTTTTTGATGATTCTACGACAACGCCTTCTATAAGAACCTCATATAACCTCAGGGCATAACTTAAAACCCTTGTCCCGAGAGTTGTGGGGGAGTGTCCTCCTCAAAAACATATTTTCTATCTGGAAATCAACTACGCTGAACAAAATGGCTATCTCAAAATTTTAATTGGATGTGTTTGGGAGAACAATGGGCGTGGGGGGGGGGCTAGTTGCCCTCCAATCACTTTCGACTTAAAAAGGGCACTAGCCTTTGAATTTCCAATCGAATGAGCTTCTTTTGAAATTTCTACGACAACACCTTCTATAAAAACAGTATATGCCCCCAGGGCATAACTTAAAACCCTTGCCCTGAGGGTTGTGGGGGAGTGTCCTCCTCAAAAACATATTTTCTATCTGGAAATCAACTACGCTGAACAAAATGGCTACCTCAAAATTTTGATTGGATGTGTTTAGGGGAATGATGGGCGTGGGGCAGGGGCTAGTTGCCCTCCAATTACTTTTGACTATTAAAAAGGGCACTAGACCTTTGAATTTCTAATCGAATGAGGCTATCTCAAAATTTTCATTGGATGTGTTTGGGGGAATGATGGGCGTGGGGGGGGGGGCTAGTTGCCCTCCAATCACTTTCGACTATTAAAAAGGGCATAGCCACTCAATTCCAATCAAGAGTGGGGGGTAGTGCCTCCACACTTCGCCTATAAAAGGACACTAGCTCTTGAATTTCCAATCGAATGAGCCTTTTTTGAAGTTTCTACAAACACCTTCTATAAAACCCTTATATGCCCTCAGGGCATAACTTAAAAACCTGTCCCGAGGGTTGTGGGGGAGTGTCCTCCTCAAAAACATATTTTCTATTGGAAATCAACTACGCTGAACAAAATGGCTATGTCAAAATTCTGATTGGATGTGTTTGGGGGAATGACGGGCGTGGGGGGGGGGGGGGCTAGTTGCCCTCCAATCACTTTCGACTATTAAAAAGGGCACTAGCCACTCCAATTTCCAATCGAATGAGCCCTTTTCGAAGTTTCTACGACAACTCCTTCGATACGAAGTGCCCGGGTATGAAGAAAAAAACAAAAACACATTGTGCCCACATCGTTCTTTACTTAGGCAGCGCGCTCGCGCTGCCTATGACACACAGACATAATTTAATGCAAAAAAATATGCAATCAAGGTTAAATTGAAACCCCTCTATAGTCCCTTGAAATTTCCAGTTTTTAGTTGTTTTTCCAACGTAATGTTTCCATTTTAACATATTTTACATTAAATATTTATATGTATATATATAGTATGGGGAGCCCGACACTTCGCCACCGAGCCTTGGCACTCGACACGAGACAGGCTTCTATATATGGATTTCATTGTCACATTGTCGAATCATCGTTTATAACACTTGTAAATTTCCATTTTTTGGGTCTTGTCTCATTTGATAGTCCAAGTTGTTGATTTTCACCCGTTGTGAATTTAATTAGAAGAGTTACAAGTGTTATAAATGATAATTCGTTGGAAGAAAAAGAAGTTTTTTACCCACCACCTGAAAAATTAATTAAAACACTAATTAAAATCAAATGATAAAACCAATGAGCAATTACGTCGTATCCCAATCCGATTTTTTGGTTTGCTGGACAAACGGAGAATCAGCCATGTCAACAATGGTCTGTAAAAATAAGTCCTGGATTTCTGGCAACAGAGGCTTTCCTTCCATTTTTAGTAAATATTTCAGTATACTTGCATGAATTCGGTAATGCATCTAAAAAAGAAAGATAATCCTCAAAGTACTGTTTAGCTCTATATTTTGACAAGATCTAAGAGCGTGAAAATAGATTTCTACTACTACTACTGCTAACAACACTGCAGAACCAATCCACCTGAGGCCAGCGCAGCTACGCACACTCCTGCTCCATCCCAATCTATTTAAAGCATCCCTCTTTGCCACAGTGCCACAAAAGGGCATAGTGGCTTAATTTCCCTGTCAGGGATAGGGACAGAGAAAGAAGCTTACGATGGAACAGAATCCCCAAACCATCTCAAAGCACCTTAACAGCTCCAACCTTTTTTACCTAGCCTATTTACATCAAAATAGAATTCATCTACGAAAAAAAAACATAAATTAAATGGCATCTAGCGTCACCCAGAAAAATTCCAAAGCAAATTATAAAAATAAAAGCAAAAGTAAGCAAGTATATTCATAAACCACAACATTATAAAAATGAATCTGGAGTATTTATCATCTAAAACAATGACGGTTTATTTGAAGCGATAATATGATCAAGGTTGGACCAAGCACAATCATGGTTAAGAATGTAGGTGAAATTTTTGTCTTTATCGACTAGCTGATAGCCACTTTGCAAAGCATCAAAGAACAGGTCACTTCTTTCAGATCGGGAGAGAAGATTAGCATTAATAGCACAAGCCACAATCCAGTTCAATCCCTGATTAGTCACTCTTTGCAGAAGAGTCCTGAGTCGCTGGCATACACCCACGAAGAAAGATAGGGTTGAAATATTCTTGCGACTACATAGCAAGTAGACATTAATGAGGGCCATATTACCACACTTTATTGCCAGTAAGTTATGATCAGAGGACATAAGCCCAGGCTTCTGAGAAGAACGAACTAGATTTACACGGCCTACGGGGAATCGTCCGCGACGGTCCTCTGAAAGACCCGTTGAGCTTTACAAAACAAACGTATTTTGAGCGGGCAAACGTTTAAGAGTATCTGTATTGGCTTTGGTTAGGAATGGTCCTGTAGAAAAAATATATCGCAATCAAGATGTCATCAACAGAAGATAGTGCCGTTAATATTAGGTGAAACGAAGCGCCATCTGTTCTTATTAACAGTTATTTTTTACCTTGTTCATTGCATTTTTAACACGGGGCATCTGAGACTATAAGAAACATGGCCAGCCCCACAATTAGCGCAATTTGAACTCGCAGTGTATGGATTATCACGTGTGTTAGAATGTCCAGTGCCACATTTTGAACACTTCTGGTCGGTCGGGGAGAATAGGCAGTTACCGACAACGTGGTTTGGCGATCAGCGGCAGTAACATCTAGGGGATACTTTCTGGTAAGGTCTAATTCTAAGAAAAACTCGTATCTTAAACGCAAACCATCGTTCATAGCTTTATGCAAGGGACCTTGGTCAAGAAATTGGAGGCGGAAGGATCCAAAAACTTACTATTTTCATTGCTTCAACAAACCGTGAACTATTATTGAGCTCTGATTTTATGCACACCAGCAGCAATATCCCTCACGATACCAAGCACTTTTCGATTACGGATATGAGTGGACCCATTTAGCTGTTTAGTATTAGCGGCAGTGAAAGACTCAATTGAGGCTTTGTTTCGGGTGTGAACTACCCATCTTTACTTGATAGGATTGGGTCTCACATTTATGATATCGTCTGGCCGTCCACGGTATCAAAAATCTCTTTGAACTCAATAGGATCTTTGAGATCGGTAGGCGGGATTTCAGAACAACTCCATTGGACGGTTTCGAAGAGACAGATCACACACCTATGTGAATGTTGAGATTGGGATTAGTGAAGTTGAGTTTTCGTTGTGCGTCACGCAAAATGAAACGTTGGAATTTGAAGCAACAATGTGTTTGTTTTTTTTTTCTTTTTTCTTTTTTCTATAAGCCCGTCCTGAAAGGCTAAGAAAAGGGGTTGCTCTGAAAAGGTTGAAAGGTTGAAAAGGTAAGAAAATGTTGCTCCATCCTGACAATACCCTGTCACACTGCCGTCTCCATAACAGAAGTATTGACGTTAGAAGGCATTCATATGGTTCTCAGTCCCCTTGTTTCCCTAACCTCAGTCTCTGTGACTTTTCTTTTTCCTAAACTGAAAGATGCCGTCAAAAGTATCATTTTGGGACTTTTAAAACCATCCAAAAGACTGCAAAAGACATGCTGAAGACTATAATGGTTGTAAACGTCCTGGACTGCTATAAACAGACGGAACAACGTCTCCATGGGCGTGTAGCAGCCCAAGGGAACTACTTTGAAGAAAATAGCACTGATGTCTGAAGGAAATAAAAGCTTTGTTAAGTAAACAAATCAGTCTAATTACTTTTCTGTATGCCAGATTTTTCGACTATATTCATTATATGAATAATAAGTTAACGAGAGACAAATGAGCAGTACTGCGGAGTGTAAAGTGTTGTTATTTTCACGATTTTCTTTTGCTGTCATTTTGTCGTACCAAACTGAAGATACTGAAATAAATGCATATTATCCTAGCCTAGAAATCTAATTCCGAGAAGGAATAGTGCCGATCTCCATTTCGAGGCCCTTCAGCCAGAAAGTGCAATTGGGGTTGCGGGCCAGCCATCCTGTGATTTCATACACCCTTTCTGCTTACCTTCCCCAGATTTTCCAGGTATCCATTTAGAGCCGGGTCGATTCTGGCTGAGCTTACAGAATCACATCACTGACCTTCGTCCCAAACCAAATAACCGGCCACAGCAGGAATAAAACCCGTACCCCTCAGACAAAGGATTCCAAACCTAGCGCGCCAACAACTTAGCTAGGACTAGCTAGTCATTAGCTAGGACTTCGGCTTATATAGGCGAAGAAATATATAAAACTTAAGAAAACGCTACAACATTGAAATTCTTACTTTATGATATGTAGGATGCTTTTATTACCAGATTATCATGCTTCCTTCCATCACTATCCACTTTGTAAAATCATTTCATACAATATTTTCGCAAATTACGCACTCAGTCACACACATATCAAAATTCCACACTGAGAAGATAATCGTTTTAATATAGAAGCTGTAATGTATGAGTAGAATGAAGTAATGGAGAAGTACATCATTACATATGGGTCAATTACCTATGGGGCAAATAATTGGTGGGCTTTGGAACTGAGTCTAAAACAGAAGCTGACGCGAGGATTGCTAAGAATAGATATCCGAACAAACGATCCCAAAGACTAAGATATGAACTTGGACGGATTTAAACTTTTTTTTTAACAAAGAAATAAGGAAGAAGTAGAAAACCTCATAGCGAAAACTTTGATAGTACTGCCAAAAACGGCCAGTAATAAGCTACTAAAGGCTTCACAAAAAGACCAACGGGCACTTTTGGGAAGCAAATCAAGAGATACACTACCGAGAGATGATGAAACTTTTTTCTTTGTCTTATCATTGATGTTTAAATACAACCTTTTAAAAATATTATACTCAGTTTTTCACTATTTTTTAGAATTGGTGGTGTAAGAAAAAATACATTTACAGTATAATAGAACAATATTCCTTCAATTGTTTACCCCTCCCCCCTCAAAAAACAAAAAACAAAATACACCAAACAAAGGATAATTTATAACCAAAAATAGGAAAACATGTTCATCCTACTTTTTTTATATTATTCTTAATTTACATTTTAGAAAGCCAGCGCGATTTTAGCAGTTATTTACCGCAGTTATTAAAATGTGTTATTCGGTATTTTAATTTTTTTATACTTGATATATTATTTTCTATATATGTTATATTTTTTCAGTCATTGCATATATCATTAAACTATGTTATTAAAATAGATTTTGTAGTAATTAAAAATATATATTTTTTTTAGAACGCAGCTAACTTGTTCAACCACGAACGAGCGACCAAACAACGCTAATGTGTGAATTAGTTAGAATATCTGATTAAAGGAATTTTTCAAGAAAAAGAAAAAACTCCTTCGAAAACATATCTACAAAATAATAAAATGGTAAATCTTTACCATACAAAGGCGTTAAAGTTTTGGTTGACAGAAAAATTATAAGAATGATAAATCTTTACCAGACAAAGGCGTAAAATTTTTGCTTGATGCAGAAATAAGGAAAATAACTTACCATAACTTACGTAAACAGAAAGGTTTTAATTATTTGAAGCACAATTTTACCAGCCACAGAAACAAATCGTTCAATGTTTATACAAAATAAAAGTTAACTAAATATTTGTCCAAATGAACAAATTTTCCCTGTCAAAGGACGCAAAATCTGATCGCCTACCTAAAATTTTACTGCTGTCGAAAGCAAGATCAACCCCAATTTGCTGATTATATCGAAACATGAGTCTTATTTTAAGCCAGGAAACAACTTTTTTTTTAACTCGTTTAAATTTTTTTCCTCTTTTTACATCACTAGAATAAAACAAGAGCTATGTTACTATAAATCCACTTACCTCCACTGCCTCCACTGCATATTTTTGAGGACTGTTGTAGCTAACCTTTTTCGGATAAGAGGGAGACATGTCAAATAAATGTTTTGACGCGTTGATGTAATGCTGCAGCCAGTAGCTAGGGGGCTCTTCTAGTTTCTCTGTTATTTTTCCAAGTAAATATTCAACATACCATATTTCATCGGAAGCAATACCAAATTCATTTATCAACTAAAAAAAAAAAAAAATTAAAGATAGCTAACAGTTAAAATAATACCAGGACTAACAACAAGATTATTTGACACAATAACTAACTAAGAATTATTTCCATATTGTTCATATGTATATTTCTATTAATATATTGTGAACTGAACCCTGATGGGTTATCAAGGTAACTAGATCTGACGTATAGATAATGGATACCCAAAGACATCACAAACTTTTGCAACACATCACACATGATTTTGCCTCCAATTGAAAGAGAATAGCATGATCTATACATACAAAACCCAGCTGCCAAGTGCTTTTTATATTTTGATGACAAATTAACTCAAATGCTGCTACGAATGATTTCCCTACTCGAGAATGCAACTCAAATTCAAGCCAAAGAGGAATTTTAGCTAATTCCATCCTAAAAGAGTTTTTTTGTGCACTAAGAAATAAACTAAACAAATCAATCTAAAAACCTGCAAAATGACGGAGACAAATTATAAGCGCTAAGAATATGTCATTCAAATTCCTAGAAGAGACATCTATTGGGTTTTCTATTAGGTGTTTTCTATTCCAAAAGCAAACAAAATCAAGATTTCACTTTTATCTTTTTGAGTTCTAGGTTAATCTAGTCACGCAAAGGCAATTTTTGATCTGCTACGCTAGTCTTGAAGGCTTGGCCAAAAGATTCGGGTTGGCTGCTGAACAACGCGTTGAAAGGTTCCACAATGTTTACTAACGACATGAAGTGAATCAATGCTAAGGTGATCCCACTGACAATGTCTTTGAATTTTCCAACAGTAGATCTACGAATCCTAAGGAAGCTTCACGAGCAGCTAAATAAAAGATGGCCACAGAATTGGTCAATAAGCCAGTGGTCCACTACTTTGTTCGTGAAATCTTCAACGAAACTGCAAAATTTGGGGTTTGACCAACTAAAATTTAATAAAAGAGACCAATTAAAACCATACTCTATAAGTAGTGAAGGGGTTCCAGTTTCAAAGACATGCCCTCCCAGGATTTCAAAGACATGCCCTCAATTTTCCCATAGGATATCTAGGGCATGCCCTGCTACGTCACGGCATCCCTGTTTCTAGCGGTCAGCTGGCAAGATTCCCGCCCTCTGACGTTACGACATCCCTGGCAAGATTCCCGGAATTCCAATATTTTTTATATGATTAATCAGAGTGTGGTCACTAAAATACACAAGTAGCAATAAAAGGAGTCCCTCGCACCTGGACAATGCGGCCACCTGTTTCTACCGGTCGGTTGGCAAGATTCTCGCAACGTGATTCTCCCAGTTTCCAGGTGTTCTATTAAAGGGAATACAGTTGGCATGATTCCCACGACACAACCCTGTTTAAATGGTCGGAGATGGAAATTAACGTGGGATTTTAAAGGTGTCCTGTTACGTCACGACACACCCTCACCCATTTTCATCGATTCCGGTCACCGGTTATATTAAAGGGAACACAGTTGGCAAGACTCCCACGACACACCGCTCTGGACTCCAATGACGTCACACGACACATCCCGTTTCAAACGCTCAGGTCTAATATGGATGACACAATTTTATGTAACCTAACGTCAGGGCCCATGGGGAATCCCCGCGTGACTATACACACCATATGCAAGATTACGTAATGAAAGCTTTACCATCACTGTCACAGGATACCTTTTTGGCATTTTATTTTCCTCCGAAACGTTCAAAGCGTTACTTTTTTTTATTCGTTTTTTCTCTAGTTCTTTGTCTTCGCTGGGGCATGAAAGGTCAATTCCCTTCCAATGGAATAGCGCTCCAACCATCAGGACTAACAAACCATTCCTAATATTCTCTATTATGGAAATACTTTCAAGAAATAACACATTCCCGTGACGTCTCAAGGCACACCTCTGTATATTACATAACACATCTACCGGGATTCCAAGCTCATAATAATAATATTATAATGCAGAAACGTAGGCCAGAGCCTCTTACATAACAGGAAAAAGGCATACAAAAATTTAGATAAATCTTCTAAAGTTACTGAAGTCGTACATACGACTCTCTTATATCTTGTCAAACGAGTTTTTGAAAGAGCTGATGGAGGGTGCCAGAACGGTTTCTTCGGGTAGGGAGTTCCAGGTGTCGACGACTCGGTTTCGAAAGGCCCATTTGCCTACATCTTTGTAGGACCTTTCAGTTTGAAGCTTTAAGGGATGGCCACGTAGATGATTTTCGTTAAAGACCAGCAGTGCTTCTCCGGGGACGTTGTCATAGCAGCCATGGCATAGCTTGTACAGCTCGATCATATCACCCCTTAGAAATCTGTATGAGAGTGCTGGTAGGTGAAGCAGACGAAGACGTTGTTCGTATGGAAGGTCTTTTAGACTTGAGGAGAAACTTCGTCATCCGCCTTTGAACTGCTTCCAGTGCATCTATATCCTTGTTCAGGGATGGACGAACTGTGCAATGACCATATTCGAGAATTGGGCGGATTAGCAACTTGATGAGGGTCGCGAGCATTTCTATATCGATAAACTTGAACGTTCTCCTGATCAGCGCTGATACCCGCGT
This sequence comes from Artemia sinica, assembly GCA_027921565.1. NCBI lineage: Eukaryota > Metazoa > Arthropoda > Branchiopoda > Anostraca > Artemiidae > Artemia > Artemia sinica. Next base: position 11,534,368 of record CM051259.1, on the reverse strand, counting down.
AGCCTGTTTTATAGTTAATTCATAGTGGTCCGAAAAGGTCAACTTGTGGTCAACCATGATACCCAAATCTCTTTCGACCGTGCTTTGAGCAAGTGGCATGGGCCCAATGCTGTATGATGCAGATGAACATTCAGCTCCGAGGGTCAAGTGGTGGCTTTTCGGGATATTAATTTCCATCAGCCAAGTCTTCATCCAGACGCTAATACGGTCAAGATCTTCTTGGAGTTTTGCAGAGTCTTCAGGTGACATGATGGTACGATATAGCTTGGTTCCATCCGCGTACAGCAGAATTGTTGAGTCAATATCATCAACTAGGTCGTTTATAAAAAGGTTGAACAGAAGGGGACCTAGGATAGATCCCTGTGGGACACCACTGATAACGTCAAATTCTATTTGGCTTATCTGACCTTCTACAGCAATGACTTGCTTGCGTCCCGTTAGAAAGTTTGTTATCCAGGCAAGTATTTGCCACCCATCCAGGTCATATTTTGCAAACTTGAGAAGTAGACGCTTATGGGACACTTTGTCAAAAGCTTTCTGGAGATCCAGGTAGATAACATCTACTTCAAGTCCCTTATCAAGAGCGGTCTTTCAGTTATCCAATGCGTAGAGCATCTGAATTTCCGCAGATCGATTTTTAAGAAAACCAAACTATGTTTATCAGTAAGAATTCGTTTGCTTTTTAGATAGACCAGAATAGGCTTGGTGTGTCGGTGCCACGCACCCTCGTGGGCTCATCGATCAGCTGTTCGAGATAGTTTTCGTTAAACTTTTCCATGTAGAGCCGTGTAGGCCCATGCGTCAAAGTGCCAGTGTAGCGTTGTTGCCAGTCAACCTTAGGTAGGTTGAAGTCACCGACAATTACAAGGCTCAGATCTTGCTCACTTGCTACAGAGGAAATTGTGAAGCATATCGCCTGGTTATTTTCCAAAGAGCTGTTGGGACTTCGGTAGGTTACCCCTACAACAATGCTGTTGCCTCTAGGGATAGTTAGCTTGATCCAAAGGCATTCGTGAGGGCTAGAATTTCCGAAGGAAACGCGCATCAGCAGTTTTTCGGCTTCACTTCGACTATAGCAACAAGATCCGGGTTTTGCTTCCTGATTAATTCCTTTGTTTCTGAGAGTTTATTGAAAATTCAGTCAGCGTTGAAGTAAATGCATTTGATAGTTGTTTTCTCAGTTTTTCTTCGGTTTCTCTGACGTCAGTTTAGTTGTATCTTTTCAGTAGGGTCTCCTGGGATTCTAGACTGTCCTTGTGGGTTTCTCAAGTGATTTTGCGGGTTTTCCAACCTTCTAGCTTGAAGCTTTGCAGCTTGATTAGGTCTTTGCATTGGTGTAAGATCAGGGTTTATGAAAATGTTCGATAAATCTTGTTCGAATATCTTGTTTCGCTATTCGAGGCAATCAGACGAATTTTTCTTGAGCCTGACCACCAGTAAACGAGGCTTTCTGTCTTCTCTTTGGACTCCTATTCTCAGGGTTCCGGAGATGTCGTCAATTCGCAGTTCTATGCCCAGGTCATTTTCTGCAATTAGTTTGATCACCGTCTCTTTGTCAGGCACAGTCTTTGATTCTGGAAGTCCAAACACAACAAAGTTTGTTTGTTTCTCTTCCCTCAGTCTTTTCTCGTTTTCTGCTTTGAGCAGGGCATCGACAGTAGAGCTAGAGTCGAGAACCGTTTGTTGGCTGGCTGATGTTGTAATGGGAGCTTGGTTCGCGGTTTGATGAGGGACCAGCGCTACTCGTTGCAAAAATGGAGTTCCACCTGTTTTAAAGCTTTCCCTTGGCTTCAGCTGCAAGTAAGAGACACTTCTTTTACAGCAGCTTTGGTATTCGTACTTGAAAAGGGTCGAATTCCGATCGTGCATCTTGATTGCAAGGAAGAGATCAGCTTGGATTCCTCTACAAGCGGCATGCTCCAGCTCTCCACAAAAAAGCATCTAATAGCCGTAGCTTCCTCTCTAACCGGTGAGTGGCAGTAGCTGCACGGTTCGTCTGAAGTTTGGAAAGAGATTTCCGTCGATTCGGGTGGGTCGTTTCGGTTGTTGACTTCAATTGGCTGCGTTCCTTGAGACAAGGGTGAGGGAACGGGAAGCTGATTGCCTAGATGACCAGAAGAAGAGGCCACTACTGACCCCGCTCGGGCTCTGGTGTTTGCGGGCGAAAAGGAGGAGCAAGGTTTGCATTTCCAGTTATGTGCAATCACTTTGGCGTCGGCAGACGGAATCTTCAGGCATTTCGTATGGAACTGTTTGTTGCAGGACTTACAGGACAGGGAGTCGCCCTGTTTTGTATGAAGCTTACAGATGGTACAGCTCATTACTCTCTTTGGAGCTTTTACGTGGAGGAAAACGAGGGAAGCGTAGAGCCCCGCTACCTATTCCCCGCAGTTTAAGAGTCAAAGGACCCGGCAGGTACCTCACAGAAAAAAGTAGTTAAAAAAACACACAAAAAAATAAAACCTGAAAAACATGAAAAATGGAACAAAAAAAACGATAAACAAAAACAAAACATAAAAACCTGACATAGGATAAATTATAAACAATAACATGCGTAAATTAAAGAAGGATGGGAGGGCAGGGGTCCAAGCAATCACTTCAAGAGGGTGAACTTGATATTAGAGTTAAATTTAAGACATGTTAGGAGCTTTTAACGAAATACCCTGTTTCTTTGAGCCACGACTATGAATATTTCACACCATCATGACAATACACCCCACCTAGCAATCATTTCCAGAGGGCGGAGTTGATATCAGAGCTAAATTTAAGCCATATTAGGAGCTTTTAACAAAAATGCCCCGTTTCTTTGAGCCAAAACTATGAATATTTCACACCATCATGACAATACACCCCACCTAGCAGTTATTTCCAGAGGGCGGAGTTTATATCTGAGCTAAATTTAAGCCATGTTAGGAGCTTTTAACAAAAATGCCCTATTTCTTTGAGCCAATACTATGAATATTTCACACCATCATGACAATACACCCCACCCTCCCCATAGCAATCATTTCCAGAGGGCGGAGTTGATATCAGAGCTAAATTTAAGCCATGTTAGGAGCTTTTAACGAAACTGCATCGTTTCTTTGGCTGGGATGTTAGATTTCAGTCCCCTCTCCGGAAAAAATTCTTTTAACACCACCCACCTTATCTTTAAGCTCTATAGTGTGCTAGTCCAGGGCAATGCATGCCACCCTGACAAACTATGGATAGCATACGGCACCCCTCTGACATCGCCCCCATCACCCCCAAAACATTTTTCCAGACATTTCTTGTTAAAAAAAATATACTCCAGCCCATTGATTCAATTTTTGCAAGCCAAGCTTATCATAAAAACCTCCAAAACGCTCTACGCCACCATGGCATTACACAAATCCCCCTCCGTCATCCACGTGGCACCACCCCTTATCAACCCCCCCCCTCCCCAGGACATTTTCAACCTTTTCCCCGAGAAATAAGCTCGTGAATCTAAATTAAACAGTGTTTTACTTGAACAGCGGAACTCGGCATTTCATTGCTGTGATACTCAAAGAAATTCACACCACAAAGCCACACTATTACTGCAAAGCCACATATACTTTGCAAAGGCGCTGGTGAACTGGCTCCGCCTCTTTGAATGACTTCTCCGGACTTTGAGAAAACAAAGATCATCTAGATAAAAGCAAGAGAAAACAAGAAAACACAGATAAAAGAAGATACTGAATCGGCATGAAGGCGATGGTAGAAGGATTTAATCAAATACGACTAAAATTGGATTTTTGCCAGATTTGCTGTATCTATGGTTTCATTCTCACAGGTAGTGAAATACAGCAGATGACTCTAGCTAATAAGCTAGATTTGTTTAGGACCTTGAAAAAGCGTTTGTCATATAAACGACTTCACAAACACTTGGAGTAGTCATAATAAATTTTTACTGAAGACGAGCGAGTATCTGTGTCAAACATTTTTTTTAATTCGATTGTCGCTAGTATAGAACAAATTGTCGGTATAAATATGCAAGAAGGTTTGCCGAATAAAAAAAAAATGAAATTTAAGTTGTTTTGCGACATAGATTAAAAAAACACTTTTTTTTTCTTTCCACCAAGCGAAGCTCGGTCCCCTGGTACTCATTTTAAGACGTGATGAGAGTTAAAAGTTAATGTAAAAACTTTAGAATGGAAATAGAATTATAATAATCGATATCATTGTAAAATCAAAAGAAGATTTAAATCATCAAATATCAGTAAGAGTTACAAAACATATAAAATTATAACAATTGATAAATAATTTAATCATTTAAAAATTGGAAAATTCGGAATAAGATCCTTACTATTAAAATCAAGCACATTAATCATCGCAAATAAATCTTCTGTTGAAATGTTTGAGCTGACAACTTTAAACATGATAAGATTTCAAGTCTTTAACATTAAAAGGCACGCGTCCCATAAATCATTTTTAAAGTTTCTTTTGAAGGAAACAGATATTTCTTCTCAGCCACTCAGACACCCAGGTAGTATATTAGAGTGTGGCTACGAAAATTTAAAAGCCGTTTGACCTTTTTAGCCGTTAAACAAATAGCTCTTTAGCCGTTGGAGCGTTAGTCGTTGAACCGTTAGACTTTACAACTTCAGTTATACGAATTTATATTTGTAAACCAACCAAGTGAAATGATTGAATTGCGTATTGCGTAGTCTGGCTTCATGATTGAATTGCAATTCAATCATTGAAATGATTGAATTGCGTTGATTGAATTGCGTAGTCTGGCTTCACACCCCCTATTTGTGTCTCAAAATAACTGTAAGTTTCAATTTATTCAAACTAGGGTATATATATTTATATCTAATGCAGAAATAGCCGGAACTTTCAGCTATCGATGTAAAAACTGCCAATACCGCATCTTATTGACGAAAAAAACATTCCTTTTACAAATATTTGCTTGTTAATATCAATAAAAACATATATTTTTGCAGTCTTTACTCTCTCCTGGGTATGTAGGTTGCGCAACGTAGCCTACCCCCTGGTTACTGGTTATTCCCCAGTGGGCTTCCTAATGTTGTACCATTGAGTCAGCCTATCTATTCAGAATGACAGTAAACGTAAAAAAGAAGTAGAAAAACATACCTTCTTAGCCATTTCAAATGCCATTTTCGATTCACTGAGCGTGATTCCAATGTTCCTTTGTACTTTTTCAAAACTTTCCATATTCAACTTTGCACCCTCACTTGAATTCAAAAATCGCTTACAAAAACTATGTATGACGTAAGCAAAGGATCCAAGTTCAATCCACACGTTGAGCTCTGAATCTGATAGTCTGAACGCAGCCTTAAAGCATCGAATTGCCGACTCACTTTGACTTAGTAGCTCCGTAACACTGTCAATCTTTTGACACTGAAAATGAAAAAACATTCTTAGAAATACTTAAAAGAAAATACAAACCAGGGGCTCTTTAGCAGGGGCATAATTTAAACTCCTTGAGGGTACGGAAACCAAACGTTAGTGGTTTATGATTCGATCTTTGGGCACTGGATATTTCTATAGACGTTCGGAAAAGATACCTATTCTTGAGAATATACTTTATAATCATGATATTCTGTGTTTGCAGGAACATTTCCTGACCAATCAGAGCCTTGGTTTACTTGACATTAGTGCCAACTTCAAAACTTTTTCGGATCCAGCTAAACGTAGTGCTTCTAAAGGCAGAGCTTCTGGTGGTATTGCTACTTATGCAGCATCGATCTTAATTGTAGTGTTTTCTTTTCTAGTGATAGTTTTTTAGCTGTTCGAGTAGATTAGTGCGTCCAAATAATTGTCTATTTACCCACAGATTACAAAGATGAAGATTCGGAGAGAGATTTCGCATTAGCAGTTAGTAAACTTAGCTCTTGTCTTCGTGATGTCCTTTAACTGAAAATCCCGTGTTTGATCGTAGGTGATTTTAATTGTGATTTAAATTGCAGGTTGTCTTCAGCTTCTATCCGTGCTTCTTTACTATTAGGAATATTTGGTGCTGACTTTAAAGTTCAACAGAAATTTGCTCAGTTTACTTACATTCATTATTCTTCTTGCACATCTAACCTTGACCACGTTGTGTCATATAACCTTGATATACTTTGTGTTGAGGTAATTTCTAAATTTCAAGTTTCAGACCACCTTCCTATTGCTTCTAGTTTTAAACGAGAAGCTTCTCAGATTCCAGTGTTACGGGCTCATATTGTTCACCGGCATAAGTGGTATACTTGTCGCGATTGGAAAAAAATCAACATATCTCAGTTCATCGAAACTTAAGATAGCATCCTAAACAAGATCCGGGTTCCATTTCATCTTCGGCAAAAGTCTTCAAATAAAGTCTAGTGAAGTTAGGTTAACTCTTGATATCTACTCCGCAGAAATCTGCCATGCACTTTTCTGTGCTGAAAAAGGGCAGTTCCTCTTTAAAAAAATCCGTGTTGGCACCCAAGTTCCTGAGTGATCAGGAAATCTAGCGCTGTCTGAAGCTTGTAACCATGCTAAGTTTTGGTACAAATTATGGAGAGATTGCCTATGCCCCCGTCAAGGAATAGTCAATGAACTGAGAAAAGTGTCAAAAAATTGTTTTGCTAAGGAACTTGCCCTTCATCAATCTAAAGTGCCGACACTTTATTCCGAGAAGGTCGGGAATTCACCTGATCTACTGTGGAAGCTATTACCTCGTACTATCTCCTCCAATTTGCCAGACCCGAATGACATTCCTTTGTCCGAATGGATATTCCATTTTTCAAATGAATTTTCTGAGCCTGACCCTATTTTAGAGTCACAATTTTGTGACGAGCTTTACAACTTCATTGGTAAATCTCCTGACCTTGATTTTGTTGTTACTTGTGACGCTGTTATAAAAGCCGTATCCCAACTTAAAAAGAAAACGTCTTGTGGGATAGATAAGGTGAGCACTTTACACACCATTAATGGAAGTTATGTATTGGTGCGTCACCTCAGCCTTCTCATGCAAATGATATTTATTACGGATATTGTTCCTTCCTCGTTCTGCATTGGTGATCTGACTCCGATTCCCCCCCCCCCCAAAAAAAAAAAACCTGATCTGTAATGTTCCTCTTTCCGTCCCATCACCGTCTCTACTACGATATGCAACCTTTTCGAGCTCCTTTTTGTTGATGAGTTAAGACAGAAATGTTACGTTCCCCCATATCAGTTCGGTTTTCAGGCTAATCTTGGCTGTTCTCATGCTCTTACAGCAGTTTTTACTGCCCTCGCCGACGCTAAATCTTCGGGAGAAAGTCTGATTCTCTCTGGACGTGACGTTAGCACTGGCATGTCGGAGAGAAAAAAAATACGTTAATCACTGTGACATATTATTATAATGTTTACAAAAGTATGGCACAAAGGAACGATCGTATCGCACAGTACAATTAGCCGAAGGGAGCTTAATGTTTTTTTTTCTCAAGTTTAACCCCCAGGTGGGGCGTGGATTTTTAAGAACTGGCTGAAACACTGGAAGGATGCTACGAAAAAGATCCGACAACAGGCAGTACCTTCCAAAAGTCATGAGCAACCCGTGTCCCCTGGCAGATAGTGTATTCATACTCTCTTAGTGATGTCAGACTCTCCTCATATGATCTATATTCGTGCCCAAGGATGATTCGGCATGCGCGTTTTTGAATTCGCTCGATTTTAAGATCCTGAGCTTTGGTGAGTCCGGGGTGCCAAACCTGGAATCCATATTCCAGGGCAGGACGAAAGTGGGTTTTATAGAGGTTGGTCAAGTTGTGGTGGGATAGTCCAAATCTTCGTAGCTGGGCAAATTGTCTAAGAAGACTGGCTCCTCTCTGCATCAATTTTGAGGTTTGGGATTCCCAGCCAAGGTTATTGACGATTATGATCCCAAGAATTTTCGCGGACTCCACTGCTTTAACCCGGGACTGACAGGATTTGCAGGTCCCGGCTGAACAAAAGCAGGGTTGGGCACCTCAGAGTAAAAATAGCAAGATTTTATTGATGTTGCCGGGTATTCCGTTCAGAGATGATTAGATTGATATGTCATACCCCTAAATATTGGATACAGATTGCAGAACACGGTCAGTAAGTTTGTCATACATAAGAAAGTTAAACACAAAAATATCTTATTTTGCAATTAAGCGTTTTGGCTGTTCTGATAAAGGTAGGTAGACGCAATTTTATTTTTTACTAATTTAACAAACGCTGGCTTGTAGATCGGGTTACATGAAACTTGGCCATTCTTTTTAGGTTCGGGATAACAGAACTATTTATCTCTGGGACCCAGAGGTCTCGTCAGTCAGTAGCAGTACTTGTTAGTTGAAGTGTATTTTGATCTGTTTTTGCAAAAAATAGTGACATAAATCTTTTAAAACTAGTTACTATACAGCGAGATGCCTGAGCTTCGCGGAGGAGGAAAGGGGGAATTGCCCTTAGATTAGTTTTTCCCCTTAGATTTTTAAACATACATTTTTATACTTTTTTTGAAAAATAACTGTTTTTCGCATTTCATTAAAAAACAATAAAAGCCAACAAAATACTTCCCCTAGATATTGAAAATACATTCAACTTTAGAGGAGATCCTTCAACTTTCCTAAACGAATTGTCATCTGATTATGTTTCTGACAACGACTTAGAGTCAGATTGCGAGCTCTCCGATGTTCTAGGTGTCTTGCTTCAGTCTGGCCCCAGCATTGAAATGGTGGATGCACTTCAAATAGTAGAAATTGATTTTGAAGAGCCAGAAAGTTATACAGCTACAAACTTAATCGCAAACAGTCGAGCTCAAAGTATACCACTAACCATTCCAGTTGGTCTTAAGCTTGACAAGAGCTATGCAAATCTCACCTTGAGGGCTGTTAGATCTTCAACTGGCACTTCTACCTCTTCTATTGTCAAGCAAACTGCAAACGGAAATTCTTCTTTCAATATGCTTGCGCCCAAATGGAAGAAACCAATTGTGGTAGCCCAATCAAGGAAGCGTTTTTGGAAAAAAAAGTAACCCTTTTTTGATGATTATAGCATACTAAGTGACTTCTTCCTTTGGTTGTGAGACGGGAAGTTACTGGGACAGATTGTTGAGCAAATTAACCTCTACTCCCAGCAAAAGACCGATAAATTAGACTCCTACAAGGCCGTCAAGCCATTAACCATGCTGAACTTTTAAATTTCCTAGGCATCAACATAATTTTGTATGGTATGTATGGTATAAAATGTACTGGAAGAGCTCTGATGATTTGAAAGTTCCAGCCATCTGTAAGAGCACGACCAGAGACAGATTCTGACAAAGCCAACAATTTATCCATTTCAATGACAAACATGTAATACCCAAAGATTTTAAGGAAAATTTATTCAAGATTTTACCATTGATTGTAAAGCTGAGCAGACAGTTGGAAGGTTTTTGGAAAGGGAGAGAGACTCTCTAAATGGACGAGAATAAGATATTATTCAAGTGTAGATCCAGTAGGAAGCAATACAGCCCTATGAAGTCGGTAAAGCGAGGATATAAATTTGATGCATTGCTTGTAAGTCTGGCTACATTTACTGATTTGAAATCTAACAAGGAAAGAAAGAGGAAGTATGCGTACAGGTGCAATTTGGATTTGAAGGCAGAGTAGTTGTCAAAAGAACTGCCCAACTAGCATCCAAACTCCCCATGTGAACGTCGACAATTATATTACATGAATTGAATTATTATGCTACTTGAAAGAAAAAGGTACTCGTCCGTGAGGGCCTGATGAAACGCAAGAAGGCATTTATCCTGAGCTTATGGAGGACAAGAAGATTGAGAGAGGGGATTCAGATTGGCAAGTTTCTCCGCAAGACATTGGTGCTAAGAATTGGAGAGACAATAAAGGCGTCTTTTTAGGTGTCTACTTGGCACTCGACTGAGCTGACGACCATTTTTAGGAAGAACGAGGACAGAAATAAATCGACCATATCTTGTCAAGAACGGTTAGCAACTATAAAAATATATAGGAAGAGTCGATCATGCTGACGCGTTGAATTGAATTTATGGGTGTAATCGAAAATGCTAAAAGTGGTGGCATAGGCTCTTCTTTGATCTCTTGGATACGACCATTACAAACTCTAATGTTTCATACCATGCAATAAAGCGTGAGGGGGCAAGAGTCTCAAAGATAGAGTTAAGAAGAAGGTTATTCAGAGGCCTAATACAGTTAGTATGAAGCCGACTGTGGAGACGACGAGGAGACATCCTCGTTCCTAACCTCAGTTAGTTACTGATAACAAATTAGAACCTGATAAAATGGAAGGTAACTTTCAGCGTCCTAGATGATGTTCGTTTAGGGAATGTTGGAACACACTTACCTGTCTGGTCATCTGAACGTTCCAGTTCTCGTTGTGAACTCCACGCAAGTAAAAAGAAGGAGTGTCGTCCAAACAGTTATTGATAATCTTGTGGTATTTTGTTTACTCCAACAAAGAAAAAACTGCTTTCTTGAGTATCAGACGAACAAAAGTGAAAAAGGTTCTAATAAATATTAGTTTTAGTTGACAAGCTGTTGTGAAGTCTAGTTCTTTTAATATAATATTTGTTTTCAGGTGTATTCTGTAGCTAACAGACTGACGGGATCTGGAGATCCCATTTCGTTATGGAATGAATGGTAAGAATCGGGTGTTTGGAAAAATACCTAAAATCACAGAAAATTAGCGTGAATAAGTATCCAATACAAAAAAAAATATTTGTCAACTAGAAATAAATGCCGGCCTGAAAGAATTAAGATCAACCTCAGATTCTATTTGTTCCGGAATATGCTCTGTACAGTTGACTCGGAGGACCACGCTTTTTTCAGTGCTGATTTGAAGTTTGGCCTCGCTTGCTTGACGCCGCAGCTCCACAAGGGTGTGCTTGAGTGCTTGTGATTTGGACGAGACCGATCGAAAAGTGGGTAGTGTTCAGTCGTCTGCGAATTTCAGTCTATGTTTTAGTTGGATTATCAGCTTGTTTACAGCTATGAGGAAAGCCAGAGGCCCAAGTTTGGTAACCTGACGGGCTCCGCAGGTGATGGGGAGGAACTTTGACATCTTTGTTGTCTGCGTATTTTTAAGCTTAACGCATTACATCCTGTCACTCAGAAAACTGGCCATCTGTCTAACAAGAAACTGTCGAGCTTTCATTTCTGCTGTTCCAGAAACGACGATATAATGGTCTAAGAGGTCGAACGCCTTGACCATGTCCCCAATAAGAACATCGACGTAAGATCCAGGATTTTCAAGGTGGCTCAGGGTTTTTCCATCATGATGACAAGGTAGTGTATAGCGCTGTGCCTGGGGTGGAATCCGAATTGCCGTGGATCAAGCGATTCCTTGATGTCGTCATAGCGCCAGCTAAATAGAAAATCTTCAAAGATTTTCGAGAAGTTGGAAGTCTCCGAGATAGGCTGCAGGTCTTTAACTTGTGTCGGGTTCGGCATCTTTGGGATAGGGACGATATACACCACCTTCAATCGCTGGGGCTTCCCCAGCGATTTAAGGAAACCTCAACAAGGCACTGATTGAAAACCGCAGCAAGTGGTGTAGACAGTTCCTTCGAACAGTGGGCAATGATTTTGGTGGGGACTTCGAAGGGACATGATGCCTTATTCTGGTCCATCTTGCGAATCTTTTTCTCGACTTCTTGGGGAGTGATTATCGGGATTTCATTCAGTGTTCCGTCAAATTCGAGTAGTTGCTGAAAGGGTTTAGAGCAGATTTCGGCGTAGTAAGAGTTGATTTTGTCTGCTGAATGGATGCTTGGAGTCACCAAATGCTTAACAATCTGATGAAAAGACAGTTTCCATAAAAAAAAATTGCTTAACAGAACCTCTGAGGTGATTAAATTGATTATGACCTTTGAAAAGAGAAAATCCTCTGCACATCTTCTGTACATATAAAATAGATTGACACTCTACTACTTTTTAAAAATCAAAATATTCTAAGAAATTGCACATTTTTTTTTTTTTTTTTTTTTTTTTTTTTGAAGGAAGATTCAAGATAGTTAGGTTCCAAAGCAACTAATACAGAGAATATATAAGAATTTGATTTATTTTAATTTATTTGAATATATATGAACTTTGATTTATCTGATTATAAGAAATTACGTTTTTTCGTTAAATCACATTCTAGAAATTTTGATTTTTTTTTTCTTTTAAATACCGTTTAAGGTGCTCAGAGCACTGCAATCGCTTATTGCTCTAAAGCTCAAAAGGCAAAAATATGAGAAAAATTAAATTTATTTAGAAAACTAACAAAAAATCCACTTTTTTCATTAAAACTATGAGTCACCACGTTAAAGGATAACTCTATTTGGTCCGTTATAAACTTTTTTAGTTTGTGTGGTGAAAAAAATTAGGCCCGATTAAGCGTGCCATAATTTGTAGAGCTTGGATTAATAGATCCCAATAATCGACAAGAAACTAAAAGCCGAAAACTGCTTTCCCGGAAGGTTTAGCTTCATTTTACTTTCCCCGTTTTGTGCAGGAGACAGAGATATTTAGCTTACATCATCGTACACTAAATATCTAAATATAACGATGATGTATGAAGCTTACATCACCATACAGTGTGAATTTTGTTTGTTCGATTAAACGCAGCGAAAATTTTCTTTTCAAAGTTCAGGTCCGTTCTCTAAAAATTTTCCCTAAGAAGTTCCCTAAAAATTCTCTAGCATACCTACTCGGAAAATGCTAAATATCAACTCTAAGTAATTTCCTATTGAGTATTTTGGCTGCTTTAGTGTCACCCATTTTTCTTTAGTGCCACCCACTTTGTAAAGTAAAATTCCAATGTCTTCTGAGACAAATTTCACTGCCAGATCATAAATTCTCGACGGCTTTAGAGGATTCGCTAATGAACTCGCCCTGACAGAGGGACAGAATTGATGATTCGCTTTTACAGGATTCGCTAATGGACCCTTTGTCTTTCGAACGATCAACCGGTGGCATGTTTTTCAATGTATTGAATCAACTTAGACATCATTCATGATTCATGAATTCATGTCAAATGAAGCAGCATTTAAGATGCTTAAGATTTATATTGGTCAAAATCTCCCAGAATAGAAAAGATATGAGGAGTCGGATCTATTCACTCTATTGATTTCGTGCTATTGCTGAGGTATGAAAAGGTTAAACTCTAGCGTAGAGACTGGGGTATTCATGGAAGTGGCAGTGGAGACTGGGGTATTAATGGAAGTGGCAGTGGAGACTGGGGTATTAATGGAAGTGGCAGCAATCCGTTAATACACAGAAGAATTTCTTCTTTTTTGTAACGCTGGAAATTTGAACAAAAGTCATTTGTTTATTTAATACAAAAGTTAGCTACATATTATAATAGGTGTCGATTTTTATCATTATAATTCTGATAGAAAAAACTTTTCCAAGAAAAGCCTAAAAAATTTTTTTTTATTTCATTAAGATTATGAAATGATGAGATGCACCGATTGGTTTTTAGCACACCAAAATAGTTAATTTACAATTAATAAACACAGGAAATTTACAATTTCCACTCGCAAAGCACCGTCCCCCTAGAGAGCTGATTGAGATACTCGCAGTGTGAACGCTTTTAATGAACTACAGTTTTTGTCAAAATTACACTTTATCTTAATATTATGGTTTTAATACTTACATACCACTTACCGATACTTAATTCTTTGACATAAGCCCTTAAACAACTCTCTAAAATTTTTCAGCGCCCCAGTAGCGGCAACAGAAAAAAAAAAAATGCAGGAGAAAGGAGACCTATTACTGCTTCCCATGCAAAATAGTAATCTTCCTTGCGACTCAAGATGGGGGACTGTAAGTCTCTTAAATAATTTACCGGCTATAATTATTCAAATAATGCAGTTTTATTTTGAACCGATAGCATTTTTGCGGGGTTTTAGGCTATTTTTCAAAATTCGCACAAATTTGTTTTTGCAACGAACTTTCGTCAGTAAGGTAAATCGAAATAACAGCTACTGTGGATGTTTAAGGATGTTCTAATCAACATTAAAAGATTAGAAAAAGGACATCAAGAGGTTATTCTAATATTTCAATATCGATTCACGAAAACTCGATGTTACGTTGGCCACGTTGTTCGAGCATCGGAGCATCCCAAGATTATTTGTCCGACAAGCCCGATTATTTATTCTTAAAGTGTCACAAGATGTAAATTACGTCAGAGGTTAGGAGGATTGCTACTTGAGGCAGTCTGGATTAGTTATCAAACAAGTTTCACCTGCTAACCCTAGAAAATTTAGGGCAAGCGCGGATGACGTCATATGAAAACAAACAATCCGATCACTTCAACATCGAAGAAAAATTGAAATTTATATGCACATAGTAAAAAGGGGCAATAACAGTGAAGAGTGCCACACCTTCACGGGTCTGTAATTAAGCTATGTTTACATTGAATTACACGTGATCGTTACTGTTATTCTCCTAGTTATCCCTAAATGATTCGGCTAAAACATGGTCAGATACGTAAAACTATCTCAAGCATTTGTCTTTATCTCTAAGAGATTACAACCGGGGCAGTAAAGGTTAGCAAGATAAGCCGGAAAAGTGACACTCGAACGCAATTGAAGACTGACAAAATTCTAAAAAAAAAAAGGAGGAAGGAGAGATAACGAATTTTGGAAATTATCTTCATAGTTTCTATAGATATAAATCGTTTATCTGAACCAGCGTTTCAGTCGACATCTTTTAGCAGAGGCAGGAACACAAGCATCTGGCGACTTGGCAACCCTGTTAATACTCAATAAGGTTTTACTTACTGAGTCAATTTCATCTTCAATATCTTTAGCAAGTGCAAGAGCAATTCCAACCCAAGATGAAAATCTTTGAGGTTCATAGCATAAATCCAACTTGTAATATTTTCGCGCTTTCGAGAAGTCACCATTCTTGAAATTGAAATCCGCCAATAGATAGTAGGAGTCGCTGAGTCGTGTTGGCAATTCTAATGGCAACTCTTCAGGAGGGAGGTCCTTATCACCTCGTATATATGATTTCACTCCCTCGTGAGTCTCAACTGAAAAAGAATATTGAAAAGTGTTATAATAATGAATCATAATAGTGTATGGATAGCAGGTGATTGCAGTTCAATCTGCCACCAAAATCTCACTTACTTTTTCGCGATCTGACCAACGGTATACGTAGCACAAATACGGATCTCCTGATTCTCTACCTTCGGCTAGGAGTACAATGGGTAATTGGGGGAAAATCATCCGACACTTCTAGTCTTTTCTCCCAGATTTCTCAAGGTACCCGTTAGGAGCTAGGTCAACTTTTGCTGAGCTCGCAGAGGCGAACCATCAAAGTCCCTCGGTAAAAAGTTTTTTAAGCCAAAAAGACACCTTTTCTGAAGACTTATCCATTCCCTCTCCCCTAATAATTTCCCTTTCAAGCCATTCACGGGATAATTCTTTCCAAGATAAGACGTAGTTTTATAGATTTCAGTGCGTAGTTGAAAAATATGAATAGTTTTGTTATATTTTCAAAACAATAAACATTGTGTGGTAGTCTGGGGTAGGCCACTGAAACATTTTCGTCCGACCACAAAGCCCGAAACTCCAAATACAACCCTATCGCTTAACACTTTTGAATTTTGTTGCATAAATTCCAGTACTTCCTGAATTAGACAACGTTGTCAAAGTGGGTATCATCGCTCTGCGAAGCCAATTCAAAGAAAGAGAAGACAAAGCTTAATAGGCTATCAATAAACACTCCCACCATATGATGAGAGGGTGATTGCATTTTTGCCTGTTATTTAAGTTTCCCACCAAGGAATTAATTTTTAACCCACAATTCTTGGAGAATTTAAGTATGGTGGAGAAAAAAAAACGATTTTAGGATGTGATGAAGTAATGTTTCTTCCTCAGGTTACTAGACACCACAGCAAGTTTGTACGAGCTGTTGTATTTATTTCACTTCATTGTACATATTATCAAGGTTGTGACTAATTCAAGCTATATCAGAAAAACTGTTTACCCTTAAATGCCAGGTGGAAATTATTTTTAATTAAACAGAAGAGGGGCGGTGCCCATTGTGTGGGCTTGATGAGATATATCTAGCACCTCCATATTCCTTCTCATAAAGTATAAGAAATAAACAAAAAACAACACGTAGAACAATAGGCATTTTTTTCTTAAGACAGTTGAGCTAATAATAAATGAATAATTCGACCCTATATCCAAGGGCCGTCCCCAGCAAAACAAAAATGAAAATACAAAAGAAACTAAATATAAAAGAAATTTACATTAAAACATGAACATGAAAACTAAAAAAAAATAAATAAATAAAAATAAAACAGTCCTAGCATCCTTACTTCAGGGAAATTCAACCAGGACTGATGCATAAAGTAAGTTGAAAATATGCAATTCATTCGAGTGAAATAAAAATAATTAAAAACACGCTTTCAAATCTAGTCTTGCCTTTTTGGTAGAAAACCTCAAAGGTCTTTTTGTAACAGTTCATTCGTATTGTCTATTAGTCTTTAATATAATTTGTTAAATCACTTTTAGTTAAATTTGTATATTAAACATCTAATGAATACCGAATCCCCTATTTAAAGAAATATCATTATTTGTTTTGCTTTAAACTCTATCGCTTCTCGAACAACCTGTTTTATGCCTAAATCCTTGCTAATGAGGAAGGTTTCTTCAAAAAGTATTTTATGACCGAGGTAATCAAAAGCATGGCTTCTTAAAGCAGAATCTAAAGAAACATTAGTATTATTTAAATTTAAAGCTTTCTTTATGTCATCCTCGTGTTAACCCCCCCCCCCTCATAGACTTAGTGCACCTGAAAGAACGTGGGAAATGTATAAATCAAGTTTCTTCGTATGTTTTCGGTGTTATTTAGCTCTTGCATCTGACACTTTGTTTCTTCAATTAGTAAACTACCTTTTAGTTTATCAAATTAATCCCTCTCGATGTTTAGACGCGAATGATAACACGGCTTTGATCTGGAGAAGAGTTTCCTGTATCATTTGGCTATTGCATATGACTCGAACCTCACTATGTTTCTTTAATTAGTAAATTATCTTTTAGTTTATTAAACTGACTCTTTGGATCTTTTGACTTGAATGATTACACGGTGTTGATCTGGAGAGGATTCTGATTTATTATGACATTCCTGATAGACACATTCAGACAATTGTGACATTTTGGAGATACTTGTAGTGTGATATCAACTTAACATATAATTTCACCATAAATTTCAATAATTAACTTAAGAAACAATTCAAATACCTTCAGTTATATAAGTCATAATTAAAATTACAAATAAGTTGTACAAATTATATAGCCTAATTAATTATAAGTTACATAGTTAATTATAAACTTGAGTGTCTTTTCGTAATTAAGTTTAAAGTTAATTATAACATAACGAGTGAGATTTTTTTCCTGCTTTGAACACCAGTTGATAAACGGGGAAAAAAATATAATGAAAAAAAAAGAAGAAAGAAAAGAGAAACATAATATACACCACAAAAATGAAGATCTTCCAGCGAATAAACATAAAATAGTTTCTTATCAAATAGACCTTTTCCATTTTTGTCCCCTCCCTAGCCCCCTCCCTTCCCTCTATGACTGAATCTACATCATAATAGGTCCAGTAGTATGTTAAGCAATCTCAAGTAAGCATCGGCATTGTTTCTGTTTTTTTTTCTGTTTATGCTTTTGTCTAACCTGTTTCTGTTTTTTTTTAAAAAAAAGAACAAAAAACAGAAACAGGACATCTCTTTTTTTCGGACCTGTTTCTGCTTCTGTTCTGTTTTTTTGTTAACCTGTTTTTTCCGTTTCTGTTTTTTTTTTTTACCTGTTTTCTATTTATTTAAAAAAAATTTGTTTAACCAGACGCTTGTGTTTACGCTATTGTTAAAGTATGCTACCTTGGGGGGATTGAAAGGTCTTCATGCTTTGATCACCTCCTTCACCTTTGTGTAACCAATTCTCTCAAGTTCTGGGAAGAAACTGATGTAGAGCAGGTTGCTGAACGTGAATCTGATGACAATGATGATGAACTGGAAGAAGGCTCAAGTAGAGAGCAAGAGATTGATGCAGACGATGTCTTAGATGAGGATATTACTAATACCGCGTCTGATATGGATGGCCCTGACAAGTTGGATGAAGAAAGTGCATGTGATGAGTGGGCAGAAACTACATCTGACTCTAGAGGCAGCACTAGAGACATAGTTTTTATTTTATTTAGCTAGCTCTTGTAACTAATGCTTTTGCAGCTAAGAAGAAGCTCTAGTCTAACTACAAGACATCGTCCGGAGACTGAGAACCTCTAGCTCAATATTAACTTTAAAGCTGGTCCAAAACAGAGCCAGAAGCTTGCAGCACTGTTACCTTAGATCTTAGAACAAAGTAAGTAACGGTGGGCAGTTTGCAAAGAAGTGAAAATGGCTTTATAGTACAAGTCAGTAGAAAAGGTGGCTCTAGTGATTGATCAGTGTTATTCAACGAATTTTAAACACAATGGATGCATCAGTAGCTGCAATTTAGTAAAGACCAAATCTCGACCTATAATAACCAAAAACAAAAATAAATGTATTTTTAGAAAAACCATTCTATGCAAAAAACTATTTTGATGCTGATTCAGCAATGTTAATTACTACCACCATTAAACTTCAATGTTAATCTTGGCACAAAAATAAATTTCCCTCATTTTCGAAAAATAGCCCGAAACCTCTCAAAAATGGCATTGGATTGAAATAAAGAGTACACCATTGAAATCGCCAAGGTCAAAAACCCGTAACCGGAGGTATAAATACCCCGCCTCAAAAACCAAAGAAATTCGTATTTTAGCATGAATAGGGCAAGCAATCCAATGTGCAACCACAACCGATGGAACACTCGAAACAAGAATGTTTCTAAGTGACAAGTTCAAAGATTGAACCTCAGTTTGTTTTCCATTTTATTTAAAGCTGTTATACTTTTGTATTTGAAAGAAAAGTTTGTTCTTTTTATTTCCTACTCTGTTGTTCAAAATCTTGAGGTGGCAAGAACGAAATCGTGCTATGCCCAGGTCCTCTGGTAGGTTTTAGAATAGCCTGTGCAGTCGGGGTCGTATTATATGCGCATGTAGTTGAACAGAAATAAGATGGATTAGTGCATTTAGGATGGTTTCAATGTGGTTTCTTAATGCAAACTTGGGAATTACAGCGTATAACTCGCCCAGTATTGATGACAGGGCGCAACATCTAAAAAAAGGGGGAAGATAAATGAAAAACAAAACAAGCTGTTAAAACAGCTGTTTTTTATTACAAAAACAACTGTTTTCTGTTTTTCCAAAAAACAGAACAGAAAGTAGAAACAGGTCACCTGTTTTTGACTGACCTGTTCCTGTTTCTGCTCTAATTTTTTTAATGTGTTTTTTTTCCGTTTCTGTTTTTCCGGAAAACAGAAACAGTGCCGATGCTTGGTCTCAAGTCATCGAATATAGCAAATTATAGCATAACAGTATATTCGAGTATTATTTTTGTAGAAATAGAAAAATGGCTTATTACAAACGTACTTTTTCCATTTTCGTTTACTCACCTAAAAAAAGATCCCTCCTCCCTAAGAACTGGATCTACATCAAAATACGTCCATAGGTATTTCAGACAATTTGTTTTTTTTTTCTCTCAGTCTCAAGTCTAAAAAAAAATAAAAAGTACCAGGAATAGCTTCAGGTGGGAAAAGGTTGACAATTTTCTTAGCCATTTCGTAGATATCTACCGCAACCGATGCTTTCGAATCGAACTCAGGCACTTTTTCGGGATAGAAATAAAAAGCCATATATTTGGCAGATGACCAAGTCATAGCGATTGGTAGAGCTTCGTGTTCCTGGAAAGCAGTGAAAATTAAAAGCAAACACAGTCTTAAATAAAAGCTTTTTAGGCCTATTGCGCGCAATGATCATTTTTTTTCATAGTGACCAGGTGTGGGGGGATACCTAAAGTTTCAAAAATTACCTCATAGTTTCAAGTTCTGAAACATTCCATAAGAAGTCCTTCTGACATACACAGAGGGGGGTTGAATTTACCCCTGAGCTACCCTCGTATACACGATGTTTATATTTGTTTCAAATTTCGACCAGTTAAGCAATCATTTGAATAGCTTCAATAAGCCATATTAAAACAATCATCCAAGATATTCATCTTTGTTCATTACAGAGTTTGAACTTTGACTTTATTCAATATAAATACACAAATAAATCACAACTCCAGGGACTGATCAATAATCCCTAGGGCCTAAATGTAGTCCTAGAGTTAACCTAGCTACCCTACTATAAACCTGAGGGCCCTTACATATTAAAATTGGCCTTTCGCAGACATTCAATGAGACTGTTAATATCCGTTCAAACGATCAATGGGACGTTCAAAACTGATTGAATGGGAAATATTTTTCCTTGGGTGCTTACACTCTTTGGATTCTTATTGGTTCAGGTAGTCAATAAAATATTGGTCAACAAGGCCATATCCAGGGGGAGCGGAGATTTTGGGGGGTTTGAATCCCCAACCCCAAAATGTTTGTCGGACTCGTAAAAATGCAAAAGAGATGAACATAAACAAATTTTTCATACGTTTTTAAAGGTTTTTTTTGTAAAAACCCTGAAAAAAATGGAAAATTTTTTTAATCAATAAAGTTATTATGTAAACTACAAAATATATTTGGTGCCTGAGCAATAATTTTAATGTTTTAGTTCAAACTTGAAAAAATACCTGCAAAGCTTAAATTAGTTTTTTTTTTTTTTGTTAAATAAAATTAACTCGCTACGTGATTAAGCTTATAGGTTTGAACGCGACCAGTTATATATGTCAGTAAGAAGGTGCAAAAAAACAAAAAAAAATGGAATTATTACAAATGATGATTCTTTAGAACCACCTGAACTATCAAACGCGATAATACAAAGAGAACAGCTCGAAGAAATTAAATTCACACTTGGTGAAAATCAGCAACATGGACCATCAAATGAGATAAGACCATTACGGGCAGATAAATCAAAGGGCATTGCTAAATTGTCATAAGTAATCAAAACAAAAATAAAGAAGAAAGACAAATGCGTAGATACGCAACAGCGAGTATCAAAACGTGTCAAAATGAAAATGAAGCGCAAAGATATATGTATATATATATATATATATATATATATATATATATATATATATATATATATATATATATATATATATATATATATATATATATATATATATAATATATATATAATATATATATATATATATAGTATATATATATATCTATATATATATATATATATATATATGAGAACATATATATATATTATATATACATATATATATATTATATATCTATATATATATATATATATATAATATATATATATCTATATATATATATATATTATATATATATATATATATATATATATATATATATATATATCTATATATATATATATATATATATATATATATATATGTATATATATGTATGTATATATATATATGTATCTATATATATATATGTTCCCATGTATATATATATATATATATATATATATATATATATATATATATCTATATATATATATATATATATATATATATATATATATATATACTATATATATATTATCTTGTATATATCTATATATATATTATATATATATTATATATATATATATATATATATATATATATATATATATATATCTATATATATATATATATATATCTTGCATATGCTGATGATATTATCCTATTGAGCCGTTCTAAAGCTAGTCTAATTAAGAATTTTAATTCCCTTTCTAGTCTGCTTAATGTTCGTGGCCTTTCTATTAGTATTAAAAAATGTCAATATTTTCCCGTTAATGTTAATGACCGAGCTGAATTAATTTGCGATAGAAATATATCATTTCCGGTTTCTGATGCTGTTGTTTATCTTGGGTTACCTTATTCTGCTTCAGCTCGTGAATCTAAGTCGATGCTAATTTTACATATTCAAGAAAAATTAGAAAGGCGTTTGGTTCCATAATACGGCTACGTGGTGTTTATCGTCGTGAAATTCTAGGTTCTCTTTTTAATGCAGTTGCCCTCCCGTATGTTCTTTATCCTTCCCTTCTTCTTCGAGATTTTAAAATTTGTGATTTTTTCAGCAATTCGTGTTTGTTATTTTAAATATTGTAAGTTTTTACTTGGTTTTCCAATTTCCTTTAGTAATTCCGAATTAGTTTTCAAAATTTAAAATTAAAGAGCCGTTGGAAATAGCCAAGGTAAAAATAAATAATTTTTACCGTAATTCTGAAAATATACTTTATGTTCATAATCTTTTTCCTTTTTTTTTCTATAGTTTAAAAAGTGCATGATTTCATTATTATTATTTGTTGCATTTGATTAGGTTTTCTTTTGGGCAATTTGTAAATTGTTGCTATGTTTAATGGTGTGTTATTTGGATTTTTGAAGAGTTATTTAATTATCTTTTATACTCCTCGTTTTTGAGGGAAATAAATAAATAAATAAATAAATATATATATATATATATGTATATATATATGTATATATATATATATATATATATATATATATATATATATATATATATATATATATATATCTATATATTATATATATATATATTATATATATATATTATATATATCTATATATATATATACATGGGAACATATCTATATCTATATACATATAGATATACATACATATATATACCTATATATCATATATATATATATCTATATATATCTATATATATATATATATCTATATATATATCTATATATATATATATATATATATATATATATATATATATATATATCATATATATATATATATATATCTATATATATATATATATATATATAGGACATATATTGATACGGATATCTATAGAACATTAATTTTTTTTACTCGCTCAGTTTCTCGGTGTCGCTTGTCTAACCGCGTGTGTCTTTGCTCTTCATTCTCATTTTTTACACGTTATAATTCTCTTTTTCACATATCTTCAAACTGCCCGTTTCTTTGCGCTTCATTTTCATTTTTGACACGTTTTTGATACTCGCTGTTGCGTATCTACGCATTTGTCTTTCTTCTTTATTTTGGATTTTGATTACTTCAGACAATTTAGCAATGCCCTTAACAGCGCGCCGCGCCACCGGCGCGATCAATGTTGACCGCAAACATTAATGTTTTCATCAGTCTTTCTCAAATCACAACTTAAATTTACAACATATTCGAGCCTATTCATGAGTTCAAAAATTCACAAGTCACTGGCTGGAAATATATATAATATATATATATATATATATATATATATATATATATATATATATATATAATATATATATATATATATATGGCTGGAAATATATATATATATATATATATATATATATATAATATATTATATATATATATATAGATATATATATATATATATATATATATATATATATATATATATATATATATATATATATATATATATACATATGCATATATATATTCTGCAATTACCTGAAAGTTTTTCAGCTTAGGTCGCCTGCCCTGATATCCAAAAAGACAATAGGCACACTGTTCAAAATATTGGCAGATAACATCATCTTCTTCAGCTTCCAAATTCTGAGTAAACACATCCAGGCAATATAGCAAAAACTTCCCGTCTTCCAGACCACACAATCTTTGCCTATGGAATAGAAATAAAACATAAGTAAAATAAATTTAAACGCATCGAAGAATAAGCTTTAACTAAACAAAAAAAAATTCTGAGGCGATAAAGCCGTGCAGTGGCGCATTCATTGCTAGACATGTTTTAAGTCAATAAAATAAGATGTGTTATTTTCACATTTGTTTAGTAGTTTCACTTACAAAAGTACACCGTTGCATAGCCCCTTAATTACTGTTAAACGGGGAAGGGAGGTGCTGAAGCCTGAAACAAAAATTTTGTACCTAGACTTAAAACTGACCGTAAGTTCTTCAGATCAATACGAAGAGGGAGAAGGGTTAAACTTACCTAGTAGTGTATCTACATTTTGAAGCAATATTTTTGAACAACCCGTTTCAAGAGGGTTGTAGCTCCCCTGTTATTGAGCCGTACGGTGGCTTAGTTATTGCTAGACACATATGCATTAGCTAAAAATGAAGCTTTACTTAGATAATTATTCAAAAGCTCATTTGCAAAAACACAGTTGGCAGGACACCCGCTTTCCACCACCTGGTTTATATCTCGGAATTCCATGCGTGCCGCATGGTTCCGCTACTTTTGGAGTGATGTATGAAAGCAGGCACCCCCCCCCCCAAAAAAAAAATAGTATTGCATAGCTGCACGCCCCTTGTTGGAGTTGCTTAATAATACTACAACAACTACTATTAAGAACTCACCAGAGCACCAAGCCGCCTGAGGACAACACAGCTACGCATGCTCCACCTCCATCCCAATCTATTCAAATCCTTCCTCTTTACACCCTATTTCCCTATTGCTTCTTTACGACATCCTCTCACCCTAACCGCGGACGACCTGATTTCTGTTTAGCACTAAATGTTTGGCCGAAAAGGACAATCTTTGGCAATCTGTAATCGTTCATCCGCAGAACGTGCCCTGGCCATCTCAACCTCTCTCTCATTATAGCCCTAAAAAGCAGGATTGAACCACAATTTTCACATAGCCTACTGCTTTAAATGAGGTCAGTCAGTCGGGTACCCAAAACAATCCGTAGGATATTTCACTGGAAAATATCTCCCAAATCTTCCTATATTTTTCGGAGCGCCCATGCTTCAGAAGTATATTTGACCACTGTCATCGCCTTAGCTTCCGATATTACAATATTGGTTCGCAGACTTATCTTCCTATTCTTCCTAACTTCTTTCATCTGTAAAACTAAAAAAAATAAAAACACCCTGAGCCATGCGTATTGTACTTTTAACATCTTCACTGATTCCACCGTCTTTATTAATATAATAATGCTACCAAGTTAGCTCAATCTGTCCACTTGAACCATCTTTTCGTTTCCCAACGTCACCTTTTCACCCTCTCTTATTCCTAGCCTTAGCGACTTCATTTGCTTAAAATTAATTTTCAAACCTATTCTAGCACACTGAACTCGCAAAACCTTTAAAAGTTCATTCATTTTGCTCACAGTTTCATCTAGGATGCTTAAATCATCAGCATAATCAAAGTAAAGAAGGTTTTTATTCCCCACTTGATTCTGTGTTCTCCCATTGCATTTTCCGTGCTCCTCAAGGCAAAGCTCATCAAAATGATTCATATAAATGGGAATAGAATACAACCCTACATAATTCATGATTTAATACGAACCCAGCCAGTAGCCTCATTTCCTGCCTTAACCACAGCAGTGTTATTCTGGTATGGAGCACTAATCACTTAAATGTGTTTGTCTGATATGTACGTAAGACCTTCGCTAAAGCTCTTCTGTCAGCTGAATCGAACACGTACTCATAGTATATAAAAACTGAGGAGTCAAGGTGTTTGACGACTCAGGCACTTCTTAATTATTAATTTAAGAGTGAAAAGTCGGTCGACACATCAGCTACCCTTCCTAAAACAACACTGTTTTTCTCCCAAACCTTAGTCTACAGCATCACAAGTCTAAAAGTATCATCATACTAAATAATTTACGACCCACAGAAATCAGGCTAATGCCTCTGTAATTACCACACTCACTCTTATCACCTTTCTTATACAGAAGTTTTATTAGGGTTTTCCTAAAATCGCTAGGTACTTCCCCTATTTCAAAAATCATATACATAATCTTCAGTAACTTAGTTTTGACCTCATATCCACAATATACTATAGAAACTCATTTATCACACTATCAGCACCTGGAGCCTTATTATTTTTTTATCCTTTATTGCTGTCGCGAATTTGTCCTCAAAAAACAAAAACTTCCTTCACATCCAAGGTGTGATAAATTTTTTCATTTTTATATGTATCTTTTCCTGTAGCTCTATCCCTGTCTATCATATTCTCAAAATGTTCTACCCATCTCTCTTTAACTATTCGTTACGAAACTATTCCTAAGTTATTCAGATCAATACGAAAGAGAGGGGGTGGCAATTCCCCACATAACCTATCTATATTTGAAGGAAAATCAAATATATGTGCAAGAGGCACATAGCTCCCCTGTCAAATTTTGAACATAAAAAGGAAGATTACCCTTTGTGTTTACTTCCATAAAAGATGGAGGGATAACAGCATAGCCCATGAACAAACTTTCTTCATAGGAGCAGCGCACCCTTGAAAAATTAGAAAGCTACGACTTGAGCATTCATAGTGCCTTTTTACCCTCCCCCCCTTCACTTCACTGCAAATATTTCAGGGATAATGCTTAGAACAAAGATTTTTAGTAAATATGTAGAAGGCTCATTCATATAGATTTTTTAACCCTAGTGTCATGTTTAAATATCAAAAAGATGGCATTTCAATAAACTACCCATTTTTGGGGTAAAGCTGACTTAAGATCTTATCTTAGGCCCTTTTACTCTAAGTCCATATTTCTTGAGCCAGTAATAGTAAGTGAAATTACTAAGATTGTTAATGGTTTGAAACACTCGTCATCATCAAGCTATTTTCAAATTCCATTTACTGCTTCTGTAAGGTCAGATTTCAATCATATAATGGGCCTTTCAGACCAAAAATTTGGCTTACGTTTCCCCTTCAGACTGAACCATAAGAACTCTCTTACGGAGCTTACGGTCAAACTTAAGAAAATTACGGGCACCGTACGAAACAGAGTTGAAATTTGTTCAGCTTTTACGTCAACAGAAACGTAAAACGTAATTATGGTGATAATTCGCTTGTTTAGTTCTGAAAGATGGATAAAAGATGACAAAAAGGAAGACATTAAAGAAAATATGGACACTGACAAGAATTTTATTAAAATTATTTTCTAACAAAGGATACTTTTGTAAAACTAAAAACCAATATGAAAAGGTTGCTGCTTTAGAAGGGACCTTGCAGCGCATGATCCCTTTGCCCAGCAACACTCCCTTCTGGAGACAAGAAGTACTTGGCAAGTATTTCTCTAAGATTTCTGGATTGCCTTGAAGCCTTATTACTTGATGTACGACCTACATCCTGGAATGAGACATTTGAAATAGAATCTGCAGGGTCTGTTGTAGCGTTTGGGGTACCACTCAGGGTTATAATGTAATTGTGAAGGCAAAGTGATATTCCACGATTGTCACCAACTTCTCAGGCTGCATGATTATTTCAGACCTAAAACAGTCTGAATCTTTGCACAAAAATACCGAAAGTGTTCTCAATTAACCTGCGAACTGAGGAAACTCTATAATTATATATCTTTTGGAGTTCTGGAAGGCTTCTACCAGGAACCGGCCTCATTATATAGTCTTTGAGCGGAAAGGCTTCGTCCCCTAAGAAAAAATGAGGAAACATTGTATTAGTTCCAGGGAGTTTTTTTGGGTGGAGGAAGCCGCGTATATCCACTATTCAGACAGAAAAAAGACACCGCCATCACTCTCAGATCCGTAAGCATCAACATCATAAAACAAAAATTTGTAGTTCGCATCACACGTTGCAAGTAAAATAACACTAAAATAGTTCTTATAGTTATAAAACTGTGAGCCACAATTGTAGGGGCATTGAAGTCTGATGTGCTTACCATCTATAGCACTTATGCAATTTGGCACTTCCCATCGGGTAAAGATCTGCGTTGCAGTGACTTTTAAGGCTTTCTCAGATGGAGTAGTGAGAAAATTGGGAGAAAGAATGTCAAAAATGGCCTGTGCAGTCTCTTTCAAAATTTGTGACACAGTAGAAATTCCAACTCAAAACTCATAGTGTAGAGTTGTCATGCTGTTTACTGTAGCTAAATAACATAATGTCAGGGCTAGGCGAGTCTCAGGGGATATGGCTTGTCTATAATTTGTGTTTTTCTTTGTTATTTTTTGCCCGCACTTTACTTAATTACTAGGTTGCTAGCTACCGCTGCAACCCGGATCACAAAATTCATTTCTAGAGAAGCGTGTATAGTTCATGAACTTTTCATCATCGTCAGTCAGCAGAAGCTCATTAAGCAAGTTTAGCTGCCTAGCTTTACCCTTATTGTTTTTGAGCATCGGAAGTACCCACTGTGCCCTTTGCTTTCGTTTCTTAGAGCCACTGGCATTGTCATTTTGCTCGGATGCAAGTAGTGCCAACCCAATCACTAAAACATCGTCATCAGAACTATTATTATCTGTCATGTCGAAAAACTTTAAAGTAACTGTCAAGTGATGAAAGTAGTCACATTAAAGAGAAGAAAAGATGTTTTTACGGAGTTTTTAGTTAATTAGGTCTGAAGGGGCAATAGTTTGGTCTGAAATCTTAGTTACGTAAAACTGTAAGCGTATATCGTAAGCGTAACTCTTACGTTTTGGTCTGAAATAGTCTTCAGACAGCGTGTCATATTGTGTGGAATATGATCCTTGAGTCAGATCAAAGGTGTCACTCATTTAGGCCATTAAACAAAATTGTTAACAGTTTTCGGTTTCTTAGATGTTTTTTTTTTTCTCTTCCGTTTTTGCTCAGGATTCATTGGTCCATTTAACCTATTTAATATATTCAATCAATCTAATATATTTAATTTTTGCATTCTGAATTTGTTTTTCTAATTGCTGCAACTAAGGAATTTTTCTCTGAATTAGTAGTTTGTTTGTTTTCCCCCTACTTTACAGTACGAGGAGCCTTTAGGGAAATAGTGGAAAACATTGTTGTACGTGTATTAATTTAAAAACTTTTTCCACGAAATAAGCTTTTCAGAGAAAACAAAGAATTCCATTAAACCAAAAATGAGCAGAAATATAATCAATAATCTACTAAGCGTAAAACTGCCACAAATCAAAATCAATAAATAAATGAAACCTAAAAGGAACAGAAATTACAACAAATAACCACGTCAAACTCAAAACAAGCAGAAATGAAAATGAGTAAGGGTGAACCCCCAAACATATACACAAACATATATATACACACATATATATACATCTAATTTTGAGGAAATGGGGAGGTGCAAAGGGTTGAATAAAGTAATATTATTGTCAGCCTAGTGTTGTAATACCTTCGATTACATAATGTTAAGGTTGTTAGTTGTTGTACAAGGTTGTTGCACTTTTTCAGGGCTCAGAGTTATTTGTTATCTCAAAATTATCAACAAGTGCTTATGATAATTAATTGACTCCTTTTTCTTTTTAGACGTAAATGAAGCAAAATCAATAACTTTTTCATAATTTTAACAGGAGGTGCAATGTAACTCATAAGAGCACATGGGGGAAGACTTTGAGGCCTTTGCAATGTTGAATCTCAAAAAAGCATCAACTAATAATTCTAAAGACTATAAAAGTGCGCAAGCTTGGTCTTGACGTGATTGTGAGGCTAACTAGTTCAGTTTAGGGCATACACACGCCTCTACTTACATGGGTCCATTGAAGAAAAAAAAATAAAAATAAATTTATAACTGTAAATATGAAGAAAATACAAAACAAATAAATGAACAACTTACTTTCCAAGGAGATCATGAATTTTTCCTAAAAATTCTAAATTCAAGAAATGACCGCCCTCATCTTGCTTCTTTTCCTCTTCATTTGCTATGAGCTGATGGAGTAAAATAATAGGCACAAGACTATCAAAATGCAAATCAGAACTTGTTTCCGAGTTTCGCAGCTGGTAACAAGCAATCGCTATTAAATTTTCAGCTAGTCGCTGAGCGTTGAAAGGTTCCAATTCGTCAACTTAAAGAGAAAAAAATTTGTAATTATATAACTACACACAAGAGGAGGAAGCCAGAAGGTGAATCTATACGAGTCTTTCCCCTTCTAAGAAAAGAGTTTGAAAATCTGCCCTTTTGTCTGCTCAACCCCTTCTCCATCAGGAGAGAGACAGAAGATGAATTTTATGTATGAGTCTTTAACCTCCACAAAAATAGAGTTTGAAAATCTGCCCTTTTGTCTGCTCAACCCCTTCTCCATCAGGAGAGAGACAGAAGATGAATTTTATGTATGAGTCTTTAACCTCCACAAAAATAGAGTTTGAAAATCCGCCCTTTTGTCTGCTCAACCCCTTCTCCATCAGGAGAGAGACAGAAGATGAATTTTATGTATGAGTCTTTAACCACCACAAAAATAGAGTTTGAAAATCCGCCCTTTTGTCTGCTCAACCCCTTCTCCATCAGGAGAGAGACAGAAGATGAATTTTATGTATGAGTCTTTAACCTCCACAAAAATAGAGTTTGAAAATCTGCCCTTTTGTCTGTTCCATCCTTTCTCCTTCAGGAAGGAGACAGAAAGTGAAAAATCCTCAAACCATTTACCCCAGGACTGGACATGAGTAGATAAACGTATTATATTCAAAATATTCGCAAGTGATACAGGTAAGTCACCTTTAATCCAAAGATACATTTTAAAGCGTACATTTTTAAGTTTTTGTGGTCAAACTATTTGGAATCGCTTCGATGGTCTTGCCATGACTTGTCGAGCTGATCCGAGTTAATGACAGACCTGCTTCTCTGGCATCATCAGAAAGTGTGATTATTTTTTTCCATTTAAACAGAGCAGAATTTTCCTTTTAAATTTCAATGTTCGAGCATATACACTAGGAAAACGTTAAAAATCCGTTCAAAGGAAAAATCATTTGAGCAAGTTGATGACTTTGGGAGTTCAATATAGTGCTACTCGTTTTGATTGAAAACCTTTCTGACACAGAGGACATATTTTTTATGCTGTGGATATATTGAATAGACAGTGGTTTACTTTACAATTAGTAAAAGATTATATTTTCCTTAATAATAAACTAGCCTCTCGTTAGCTTTTCGAACTGTTGACATATTCAAGAACCGCTATCAGTTTTTACCAAATTTTCAGGAAATATCATTTGAGTAATTTGGCAGCTTTGGGAATTCCCTGAGGTGCTGGGAAAATTCGCTTATTCGCTAATTTTTTTGAAGTATCGAATGGGCTGAATGTGTTACCAAGATATTCCCATTAAAATCTTTTATCTTTTCATGAGGATGCCATTTATTACTTTTAAAAAGAAATTTTATGCCTTACGGCAAATAATAAAATCGAATGTTTTTATTCGATATCGAATAATTATCTTTGATCTGTTTATAACAATTATTATTGCCACTGATAATAATGATGAAAACACAAATTCAGTTGGCACGGTGGTCCCAAAATGTTACAACTGACCAACAACATTGAAACGAAAACATATTAAAAACAGGTAAAACAATTTTGAATACAAAAATAACAACAAGAGTCCGAATAAGATATTTATTTCAAAAAATTCCTATCACAAGCCTCGAAGGGCCGAATTCGTATCAAAGGAACGAATATTTCGGCGTCACGTCCAAAACCTTCATCAAGGATTTAGTTTAATATTTCCACACCAGAAGATAATTTGCACGTACAATAGTTTAGCCTATAGCAGACGTCTTGCCATGTGCTTTATTTCTGCCTTAGTGCTTTACTATATTGGATTTTGTTTAAATCTGAATTCTCTATTTGTTTTTCTTTGTTTTTTTTTATAGCGTTGGTTTATTTTTCTTTTTTCAAATGTTTTATTTAAGCTAGTTTTTGTTGTATTTTTTTTTTTACTCAAAGGATTACGTTTCTCTATGTTCATCGTAATATTTTGTTTAAACATTAAGGAGTCACGTTTCTCCAAGTTCATCTGAATATTTTGTTCCAGTATTGTTAACTTTAATTCTTTTTTCTTAGATTCATTTATTTGGAGGTTATCTTATTAATTATTAGGATAAACTAGGAGATTAAAAAAAAATCCCTTTTAAAGATTATTTCATATCATTCGAGCAACTGTAAAAATCAATGTGTACCTGACTTAACTGCTTTTATACAATCTCTCATAAAATCACAAATGCCACAAATTAAATTTGCCCATCTTTTAGCCTCCTTTTCTCGTTCGGCTTTCCCCTCCTCTGATTCTTCTTCACTGAGAATCTCATCCGCGTTTAGTGCTGCAGCATAGTTTTCTAGAGCTTCATTGATGCACTCCTCAGACCAAGAAAAACATTCCTGAAAAAAAACTTTAAATTCAAGTTTGTAACTAACGAGGTTCCGAAAATAATTTTTCTGCCTGTATCAAACTTTACCTTTAGAGATATTATGACGTTAAGATATGTCAAGGTAGGCCTAGGATTTAGATTCTATTACCATTTTCATCAATAAAAAAACGAGAGAGAGAGAGAGAGGGATGGAGAGAGAGAGAGATGCAGAGTGAGTGAGAGAGAGAGGGGGGAGAGAGGGGGAGAGAGAGAGAGAGAGGGGGAGAGAGAGAGAGAGAGAGGGGAGAGAGAGAGAGGGGGGAAGAGAGAGGGAAAGAGAAAGAGAGAAAGAGAGAGAAAAAGAAGGAGAGAGAGAGAGAGAGAGAAGAGAGAGAGAGAGAGAGAAGAGAGAGAGAGAGAGAGAGAGAGAGAGAGAGAGAGAGAGAGAGAGAGAGATTAGAAATTTTGAATTCAAATCGATTTCTAATTGAGGTGTGAGTATTCTAAACTTAACAACATCGATTAGCGCTTTATTTTTATAATGTATACAAAACTATTTGACGCCAAAAAAATGACTTCTTGCATAGCCTTTGTATAACCCATATGGACTACTATAGGCTGTATTAGCCCATTCTACACATTTTAATCGGAATATTTTCGTGTGTGGTGTGCTAATTATTTTGATTTTGTTTGTTCCATATTTAAGCTTATTAATCGCGACATGGTCTACATTCAGCTAACTCAAAGACAAACAGTAGATGTGGTCTTTCTTCCTTCTTTATTTTCTTTTATGACGTTCTTCGAATGTTTACGTTACCTGCTCTTTAAATACTTTGCATTATTTCATTTTCCATTATCTAAAAATATTATTTTTTTTTAATCGTACCACAAAAAATACTTTCCGATACACCTTTTGAGACTACTACTACTACTACTAACAATTGATCGCAGCCCCAAACCACTAGGGGCCAGCCCAGCTAAGCATTCTCTACCTCCACCTCAATCTGCTCAAAGCTTCACTCTTTATCCCCTTCCAAAACCCTATAAATCCTTTCTTATGTCCCATACCGGTAGAGGACATCCTGCTGTTTATTTTAATCCAGATGAAGAATAAAGAAAACGATTATCAATAAAGAAGAAGATGAATAAGATGATGAAACACAATTTTTGGAATTTTTTTTTTAGGGAAAGAAGAAAATGGATGAAGATCTTCCAAGGCCATTGATGACACATAGGGCGTCGAATCGACATTTCAGCAGCTAGATCCTTGCACAGGAAGCAGGCTTGTCGCCCAACCTTGCGGCAGCAGAGTATCCGTCAACGGTGCTATCACAGTATTTGGCTCAACTGCAGATGGCCAAGAAGCTAGATTTCACCGATCTATTACCATTCAACCGTAAAAAGTAACATAACACCTTCCATATTTTTACAGAATCTTAACAAACCTTGCAGAACAGGTAAATTCTAATCAGCATAACTAAAAGGCATTAGACCTTTGATTAACACAGATTATAAGGTAATTCAATACGCATAAAGACTTGCCTTATATTCTTTCATTTCAAAAGTGCTTCAATAAAAGTAGCTATTTCGTTGGATCGTTCAAACCCTTTTGACCTGACCTTCTTTGAAATTCGGAAACTCCACTTTACTAGTTCAACGATTCGTGAATATTGGCGTTTCTCGAACAGCTCAATAAGATTTGACATTTGAGCACTTCTTTTGATAACGTCAAGGTTCGCTTCGCACATAATTTCTGTTATATAAGATGTACCTAATTTATCTTTAATGAAAAATCCATCAGCATTTGCCTTCAACTTTTTCAAATCATCAAAAATATTTAGAACTACTTCAGCAGCGAACTGACCCTGTCGTAACCACCCTAGTGATTTAAAGTGTCTAAATTGTGCATAATGTACACGCAGGCGCACAAGCAAAAGATCATTCGTTTCGAACAGGGACTCTTTCACTAAGAGGATTTGTGTTAAATAAGTCAGATCACAAGTAAGTGGATCAGCGAAAATACTTGAATCGTCATGCTCAATGCACATTTTAGTTGCAATACGCAACTCACAACTAAGCAGACAAACTCTAATATCTTGAAGGATGCTTTGGTCACCCAAATAGCTATGTATGACATCTGGATGACGTCTGTGTGTCATGACTCTTGTGTAAAGTTCGCAAAAGGCGGAGCTTAGCTCTACTGGCCAAACCATCTCCCACTTGTCTGAGAGCGTGTTTAACAATTCCCACATGAGGTTTACTAAGACACAATCTGAATGGTTGTCAAGAAATTCCTTTATAGTTGATACTTCGCAGCTCTTCAAATCCTGTAGGCGAATTTTGCCATTCTGATTAGCCGCTCCTATGTCTGATCTATCACATTCATTAAGTCCTTCATTTTGTCGCCTAGAAGAAAAAAATAACTTTTTTTTTAATTTGCAGATCAATTTTCTGAATCTCTTTCAAAAAAAAAAAAAAAAAAAAAAAAAAAAAAAAAAAAAAAAAAAAAAACATTAGTTCCCAGAAAGCAGTCTTTAAAAACATATGAAACACTCTCAGGTTCGATGAAGTCAGATTTCTAGGGTTTTTAGATTTACCATCAGAGCACTTGACTGGTGCTCAACTTTGCAGCTTTTTAAGGAACCTCACCAAGCATAAGGGATGATAAAAAAAAATGACAAATACCTTTGAAAAGAAATTTATTGCCCAAATTATATATTTTCTGCAATTTTTAATCCTTGCAAGCATATTCTTAAGTTCAAAAATTTGTTTTTCATGTAAGATCAATTCAAAAGGTAAAAATCTAGCTTTTTACAAGCAGTGTAAAAGCACTGCCTAGGTAAAGAGTGATCTGACTTGAAAGTACTTCTTTTTCACAGGCCACTTCGTGTGGAAGGAGTTAACTACGAAACTTTAGAGGAGGGTCATTTGATTTGAAATTGCAAGTTCTTGCCTTCATTTGTTGAGTCAAAAGTGATTGTAGGGCAACCAGCCCCCCCCTTCACATTCTTTTGGCTTTCCCCCATTCGCCTCCTCAACCCTAAGGGTATCAGATCAAATTTTGAGATAGCCATTTTGCTCAAAATAGTCGAAAACTCCAACAACTATGCCTTCGGGGATGACATGACCCCCATTGCCTTAGGCAAGGGCTGTAAATTATGCAGTTTGCCCATTGTTTACATATGTGTTCTATTATTACGCAAGAAAGGCATGCTTTATTCTGGGTGTCCAAAAAGGCTAAAGGTATTAAAGTGAAACTTTCAGGCCATGCTGAGGGGGGTGTTGAACTATTACAGAGACACTATTTGCATTCAGGTTATCAAAATGGCGTATCTGAGATATCTAAAAAACAACTAAGGGTATCACTTTTAAACTTTTAGGAAGTGTTGAGGAGGATATTGATCTAAAAAGGCGCTACCAGAATCCAGATTGACAAACAGCATATCTAAAACATCTCAAGAACAGCAAAGGGAATCAAGTTGAAACCTCCGGGGAATGTTGAAGGGATGTTAAACTAAATCAAAAGAGACTGTGTGCATAAAGGTTGTCAAAAGGATGTATCTGCAATATCTCAGGAACGACTAAGGGTGCTGAATTGGAACTTCCAGTGGATATTGAGGGGGATGTTGAACTAGATCAAATGACTCAATGTATATCTACGTTGTCAAAAGGGGGTTTATACAATTTGTCAGGAATGGCTAAGGATATTAGGTTGAAACTCTCAGGGAATTTTTAGGAGAATGTTTAACTAAATCGAAAGACACTATGCGCAGCCAGGTTTTCAAAAGGGCAAATCTACAATATCTTAGGGACAACTAAGGGCATTAAATTGAACCTTTTAGGGAATTTTCAAGGGAATGTAGGACTAAATTAAAAGAGACTATGAGCATCCTGGTTGTCAAAAGGGGATAGCTGCAATATCTCAGGAACGGTCAAGGACGTTCAGATGAATCTTTCAGGGAACGTTTAAGGGAACGTCGAATAAAACAAAAAAAATAACTGCTTGTATCCAGGATGTCAAAAGGGCATATCTGCATTGTTTACTATGTTTGCCATGGCCTGCATCACTAGCTGAAATTTTCAGAAAATGTTGAGGTGCATACTGAACTAAACCAAAAGATGTTAAGTGCATCTAGGCAGTCAAAATGACATATCTTTAATTTCTCAGGAACAGCTTAGGGTATTAAGTTAAAACTTTCAGGGAAAATTGAGAAGGATGTTCAACTAAATCAAAAGACACTATGTGAATCCAGGTTGAAAAAAGAGGGTATCAGCGACACTTCAAGAACGAGTAACGGTGTTAAGTGTAAACTTTCTAGGGGTGTTGAACTAAATCACAAGAAAATGTGTGCATCCAGGCTGTCAAGACGGTGTATCTGCAATATATCAGGAACGACTAAGAATATTACGTCAAAAGTTTTAGTAAATGTTGAACTAATTAAAAATACTATGTGCCTCTAAAAAATTAAAGATAGTATGTGCCTTTAAAAAATTAAAGATACTATTTTGTCAAAACGATGCATCTGCAACATCTAAGGAACAGCAAAGGATTTTAAGTTAAAACTTTCAGGGGATGCTCAGCTAAATTAAAAGACACTATCTGCACCCAGGTTGTCAAAAGGGCGAAACTGTATTATCTCACGTACGGCTAAGGATAACGGCTTTAGGGATTCAGCTGAAAATTTGAGGGAATATTGGACACAGAGATAAAGTAGTTTTAACATTTCGACTTAGGGGGACCGAAAGCGGCTATTCAAGGAAAATAAACTTTTGAATAAAAATGTGATTGAAATGATTTTAAATCTGGTAGCACAGAAGCTAGACGGTCAACTTTTATTTTTTAAACAAAAATCAGAATTATTTCTAATACATTCAATATAATACAATAAGATTCTTATAACAAAACAGTCGATCAACATTCGTCTATATTCAAGGTTGTAACAGACTGGGCCTCAAGATGGCTTTAGTCCTAAAGAACGTAAAAAATTAAACAGATTTTCAAACTACTTTTTTAAATAATGCTTCTCCATCCTATCCAGCCAATATTTTATAGCAAAACTATAATTAAAATTTATTGCACGATTCTGTCCAAAATTTAAATTGCAAGCAAAAATCTTAATCTTTAAACAGAAAAACCGACAACAAATATACAAATATTCCTTTTATTAACCAATAAAAAGAACAAAGCCGATTAAAACGAACTGGAACTAATCCAAAACAACTTTTTCCAAAAAAAGAAGTTTTGTAACGACAAGTAAAGGGCTACATTAAACTAAACACGAGCAAAAATAAACTTAACTGATAGTTCAAACTTAAAATGGACAGAAAGGACTATCAATTAAAGAATGACACCCAAAAGAAACAGAAATTACTATGAATTATCAAGACAAACCTTAAACAAAGAAAAAATATCACAAACAAAAGCAGGACTAACGCCCCCTAATTCTTCTAAAGTATCCTTCTAATAAGGTTACCCTAGGGTTCTTCTAATCTGAGTACCTATTGAGTCACCTTCTCAGTTGGGGCTACCCCCAGGCCACTCAGCGCGTCCCCAGGTGGCGGATAGAGGAGCGCCCTACAGATATGTAGGGTACATCCAAGGAACAGGGGGCGCGGATCAAGGAGGGACCCAGTCCCTGGGGGTCAATAATTTAAACTAGGGCACCCTCGCCCGGAGGTCAGAAATACATGCGGAGGAGGAGGAGCGCACCTCTGATGTACATCGTGCAAGGCCCACCGGCGTGTGGACATGTCCCAGGGGTTACACACCTTCCCCCAGCAATGGGAAAAATTGGTCGGCATTGCAGACCACCGAACGGGAGGATCCCCTTCTAGAGGGACAACTGTGAAGAGCAGATGATCCAGCTCTATGGACAATGGCCTCTGTTAAGGGTAGAGAGGAGTGGCATACCACTACCCCGACAAATTAGCAATGAAACTCCTTCTCTTATATATTAATGATGAAAATGGCGAATAAAAAAGTAGGACTTCGTGCTACCGCGTCCGGGGTAACCAACGTATGAGACCAAGAGTTGCAAATTGCGAGAATGATATTGTTGATGATGATCATGCATATGACTTTGTGACCGCGTCCGGGGCAGCCGACGATCATTTATCCGACTTGACGACTCTCCAGTCGGAGAAGACTTCACCTATCCTAGCCCCAGAAACATATCTCTCACTCGGAACGCTAAATGTACGCACACTAGCCCAACCAGGAAAAAGAGAACTAGTCCTAAACAAGATGAACTGTTACCTTTGGGACATCATTGGACTATTTGATACTCACTTTCCCTCCACATAAATAGAAAGAATAAACGATGTCACTCTTATCACGTCTGGAAGAAGTGGTGGAGTTCACCACCAAGGTTTCGGTTTCCTCCACTCTAAGCGAGCCAAACAGTCTCTTCTTGCCGTCCATCCTGTCTCTGAACGTTTTATCACCATTCGTCCGAAAGGATTTATTGCCAACATGACCATAATGCAAGTTTACACCCCAGACTCGTCCTGGAGTGACCAAGAAGCCGAAGAATTCTACAGCCAACTCCAACACACCGTTGACATTGGTCCCAAGAAAGATTTTCTGTCCGTGATTGGGGACTTCAACGCCACTGCCGGACACCCAAATGATGAACTTGAAGATGTCATGGGCAAGTTCAGGCATAGCCGGCAAAACCACAGGGGTGAAATGCTTATCGACTTTTATCGGGATAATGAATTTTCATATCAAACACCATGTTCCGTCAGAGAGCGAAGGAAAGTCACTTGTAGATCCCCTGACGGCTGCACTACAAACATGATTGATTACTTACTTGTCCGCAAGCGATGGAAATCATCAGTAATGAACACAGTTTCCATAGCCGGTGGCGACTTCGACTCGGATCACGTTCTAGTCATTTATGGGCTCCGTTTGTGCATTCGGAAGTCCCAACAGCCTAAGAAAACCTTATCAATAAATCGTGTTGACCTGCTGAAAAACATAGAAATAAGGAACTGGTATAGAACAGCACTCTCAAACAAGTTGTAGAGTATCCAACCCATGGAAGCTCCAACAGCAGAAGAAATTGACCGATTGGTAGACGAAAGTGCATCCATCATCGGAGAAACTGCTAGTGAAGTCCTGGGAATTCAAACCCATTCAGATAAACCGTGGATCACACCCAAAATTATTGATCTATGGGAGCAGAAGCGCACCCATGCTAACAAGGTAGACCGATAAAGCAAAGACAAGTACAAGAGAGTGAAACGCCTAGTAGAAAAGAAAATCCGGCAAGCTCTACAACACAAAGTCAATGACAAATTTTGTGAGTGTGAAGAAGCCTTTCAAAAAGGTAAAAGCCATTTCATGTACAAGGAAGTCCGTGAACTGTTAAAAAAGAAGTCCTCTGCCGCTCCTACACTGTTAGATAAACACGGGCTCTCAATCACAGACTCCGAGGGAAGATAAGAACGATGGAAGGACCACTTCTGCAAAAAAGTGAACCCCACAATAACGCCTGACCCGAACATCTTACTATCCTTCCCAAAACCACAGTACCCAGTTGACCCAAGAAGTACTCTCAGCAATAAAATATCTAAAAATAAATAAAGCCCCAGGCCCCGATGGTATTCAGTTAGAGCTATTAAAAGCAGGCCCAGAAGAACTGGTCGATATCTATCAAAGAGTAATAACAAGCGCCTGGGAAACGGGCCACTTCCCCAGATCTTGGGCGAAAACCACCATCATCCCCTTTTTTAAAAGGGGAGAAAACGGCGACTGTAACAACTACAGACCAATAAGTTTAACTAGCCAACCGGCGAAGATTCTTACAAAAATACTCCTTGACCGTCTGAAATCTCTGACAAACAATATCTTAGACCGCTCTTCGAAAAGATCGCTACCATAGACCAGATTTTCTCCACTCGGCAAATGATGGAGAAGTATATCGAGTTTGCGAAACAATGCTTACTACTCTTCATCAATTTCAAGCAGGCTTTCGACTTGATATGGCGAGATGGATTATGGCACATCCTGGTACACTATGGAGTCCCCGAAAACATAGTAATCCTGATAAGAGATATGTATTCACACTTCGTCAGCCAGGTCTAAACGCCCGAGGGATTGACAGAAGAGTATCTGACATCAGCGGGCGTTCTTCAAAGTTGGCTCTTGTCACCCCACCTCTTTAACCTATTCCTCAGAGCAGCACTATCACTTGCTAAAACTTTTGACGGTGCAGAGATTGGAGGGAAGCTTATCGATAAACCAACATACGCAGATGACATCGAGAAACTCAACAGTCAAGAGCATCTACTCCAAGCTGGCACCGACGAACTAGTGGCAACAACCAACACCTTTGGGATGGTCGCTAATACAGCCAAAACCAAGGTTATTTGGGTGTATGGAGACCCTAATCCGAAAAATATGCAGCTAAAAAATAAAAGGAGAACCAGTGGAAAATGTTAGAAGCCAATAACTCTGCTGGCTTGGCCATATCCAGCGTATTTCGGCCAACCAGATTCCAAAAACACATTCGAAGTACGGGTTCATGGCACGCGCCCCCGAGGCCGACCTCGTAAGAGATGGACCGACAAATTCCCGGCCCATAGCCTCCCCCAGCTACCTCGCCTAGCGCCAGATAGATCAAATTACCGTCGCCACATTCATCATTTGCTCAGAAGAGAAGAAACCCAAATACAGCCACAAAGGCCGGAAGGGGCTTAAGTCAAAAAGTAAGTCAAGTCAACCAGGTTACCCTACGTAGACAGAGCAACATATAAAGTACTCCTCTCTCCTCATTTTTTTTCTTTATCGGCATCGTTGTCAAAACGAACGATGAGTCAAATACCATCTTTTAAAGATTTCTATATAGGCAAAGCTAGAATTGAACAAAGCTAAACCCCCACTTGTTGCTTCCATGGTTGATGGTGCTGTTTAGAAAATTTAAACAGCGTTTTCCATGGCTGCTGCAACAAAAATATATTACCGGTGAAATTGCGTAGCTGCCTGACAAAAGCTGAATAAAAATGATTTGACAAAGCAACTAAAATTTTTCAAGTAAAATTACCGGAACAATTACATGGCTGCCAGACATAAGTTGAATTTTTTCACTTAATATATTATTTGACAAGGTAACCAAAATTTATGAAGTATTTAATTAAAAATACCCAAAAGCAACTAAATTTCTAAAGTAAAATTACCAGAACAATTACGCAGCTGCCAGACGAGAGTTTTTTTGCACTCAATAAATTATTATATGACAAAGCGACCAAAATTTCTATAGCAGTTAATTTTAAAATATCAAAAAGCAAAGAAATTTCTACATTTAATTACCGTAAGAATTGTGCAGCTGCCAGACAAAAGTGGAACTTTTTTCTACTCAGTATATAATTTGGCAATCAAGCCAAAATTGGTGGAGTAATTAATCCCCATGTAATTTTCTTAATTTCAAAAGCAGCCAAAATTTATAAAATAAAATTACCAGTAAAATTGCGTAAATTTAAGACAAAATTGATTTTTTTTTCCTCTCAATAAATTAATGACAAAGCAACCAAAATTTCTAAGTTTAATCAATTTAAAAATTCACAAAAAAAATCAAAATTTCTAGAGTAAAATTATCGGAACAATTGCGTAGCTGCCAGACAAAAATTCTATTTTTCTTCACTCATTACTCCTACTACTAACAACTCACTGCAGTAACAAGCCGCATGAGGCCAATACAGCTACGCACTCTCCTCACCAATCCCAATCTATTCGAGCATCCCTCTTTACACCCTCCCAAGAAGTCCTAGTTTCCCTTAAATTCTTCCTTACAACCTCCTTTCACTCCATTCTGGGACAACCTGATTTTCTTTTGGCCCTAGATGGTTTGGCCGAAAAGGATAATCTTTGGCAACCTATCATAATTTATCCGCAGAACGTATACAAGCCACCTCAACCTCTTTCTCATTATAGCCATAGAAAGCGGGGTTGAACTTAATTGTTTGTACAGTTTAGTGTTTGAGATACAGTCAGTCAGTCGGTTACCCAAACAATCCGTAGACAATTTCTCTAGAAAACATCCAGCAAATGCTCCTCCGTTTTCCGGAGTGCGCACGCTTCTGAACCATACTTGGCCCATGTCACCACTATACTTTTCAGTATTCTAATCTTGGTTCGTAGACTTACCTACCAATTCTTCCAAAAAATTTTCAACTGTGAAAATATACTCTGGGCCTTGGCTATTCTTCTTTTAATACCTTGATTACACCCACCATCTTTATTGATAATACTACCTAGGTAAGTGAAGCTATCCACTTGATCGATCTTCTCATAACCCAACCTAACTTCTTCGTCTTCACTTAGTCCCAGTCTAGGCGACTTAGTTTTTTTAACATTATTTTTCAAACCTATTCTTGCAACCTGAAACATATTCGCCACTCAATAAGTTAATGAAAAAGCAACGAAAATTTCTAAAGTTAATTCATTTTCAAATTTACAAAAGCTGCCAGAATTTTTGGAGTAAAATTACTGGAACAATTACGAGGATGCCAGACAAAGGACGAATTTTTTCTCCGCTCAATAAATCATTTCACAAGGCAACTAAAAGTTTTAAAGTAGGTGACTAAAATGCCGTGGTAATCGGTCATATCACCCCTGTGTGAATATTTATTTGCTGTGAGCCCAAGGTAACTCCAAACCAAAATGTAATTTAGCACATTTTCAATACCCAACCATGTAAGTAAAACTAACAAAATATGAATCTCTTCTCATTACAAATTAATATAGTATAAACTACCCATAATGGTTTCCAGTTATATCATTTCTCTATTATTTGCTATATGAAATTAGTTAGTTTTGCTTCTGAATGGCTCAGCAGGATTTTTCACTTGAAAAATATATATGGCAGAAACAAAA
The DNA here is from genome assembly GCA_027921565.1 of Artemia sinica. Lineage (NCBI taxonomy): Eukaryota > Metazoa > Arthropoda > Branchiopoda > Anostraca > Artemiidae > Artemia > Artemia sinica. The sequence continues at coordinate 11,491,543 of CM051259.1, read as the reverse complement.
TAATTTTGGACCAAAATATAAACAAATAGGTTAACATAAACGAAAAATTTAACAGAAAATGAAAGAATGAAATAATAACTTAAAACAAACAGGAATGAAGCTCATTTCAGTCCAGATCGAAATCGAGCATAAAATCAGCATTTTGAAACTATAATGAATAAATATATTCAATAAACTATAATAAAAGATGAATCTTTTAAATTTTACTGCTATAGCTTGCTATTTATATTTGACAGCTGGAGTCTATGCAAACTTTCTATGCAACATAATTCTCTCAGCTTCTGAAAGACGTGGTTAACATGTGAATTAAGGACAAAACTAGTGAAGAAAAGTAGATTCTTACTGTAAAGACGTGGGAAGTAAACTTCGCAGCTCAACTCTTAGCGTTTCGTTTTCCTCTTCACTCCGCATCTGGGCATGCTTTGACCTCGTCAATCGAATTTTTCTTCCAATCCCTTCTAAATGGTGAACCTTCTTTTTCTTCTTCAATATCTTTGCATCTTTATCCTGGCCATCCTGTAAAAGAGCCCAAGGTTTAGACAAAATTACAAACGCCAAAATTTTAGCTAAAACATACAAAATTTTAAGTTACAAAGTAAGAAATTACAAACACTTTAATTTTAGCTAAAATATACAGAAGAAACTGCAGTCAGTATAAAAAGAAATCAAAAAGAGAATATAAAAACTAAAATTACAAAGGCTAAAATTTTATCCTAAATACAAAGAACAAACTGCAGTCAAGAAAAAGAGCCAAAAGAGACATAAAATCAAAAATTACAAACACAAGAATTTTGGCTAAAATATAAAGAACAAAACTCAATCAAGAAAAAAAAAGCCAAAAGAGAACCAAAAAATGACTAGAAAATAGTTTATTCGCTCAACCAGTACAAAGTTAGCACATGCATATCACAAAAACCAAACATGCGTATAATATACTTGAATCAATGTAAACCTTATCAATATTACTCTTATCAATATTAAAAGTTGTCATAAAGTTACAGGTCAAAATAAATTAAAAAAAATAATCACATAAAATAAAGCTAAAAATGTAAATGATCTCATTGCTGACGAAGGAGCATGGTGAACACACAACTCTTTGCTGCTTTTTAAGGAGTTTCCAAATATAATAATCATTTCGCTAGCAAACGTAGCCCTCCTCCTTATGGTCCTATGTATAGCCCTAGGATATAGGTTTGTACAAGACTATAAAAAAAAACTTAAGCAACAAAATTCTTCTTACTAATGCAGCATTTTTCTTTTAATCACACCATCCATCATCCTTACTTCTATCTGTTATCCCCATTCGCAGAATAATTTTTTATGTAGTATTGGATATCCAACCAATCTGAAATTCACTTACAATCAGATGGCCTAATAATTTTGACAGTTCAGATAACCCCCTCACAAAGAGACAAAGCATCGATAAATTGCAAAACAACAGAAAAATATACTAGTTAAGGTTGTATACGGGACTATAAGGGGAGAGGGTACATTTGCAAGTGAAACTACTACCACTACTGCTAACAAATCTCCACAGCACCAAGCCCCCTGAGGCCAACACAGCTACGAACGCTCCTCCTCCATCCTAATTTATTCAAACCTTCCTTTTTATACCCTCCCGGGAAGTTCCTACTAAGTCTTGCTTAACGACATCTTCCCATCCCAACCGCGGACGGCCTGCTTTCCGTTTTACAAGTGAAGGGATTATTTTATTTAGACGGAGCATAAAAGCGAAAACACATCGAGTAGTGTTTTCACCTTGTCCCTGCGTCACCAATGGATCAAATTAATGACCCGCATTTTTGAAGTTAGTCTACAGCTTTGAAATTTATCCGGCCGTCTCAGATTTATCTATAATGTAATTGTTGAATGCCCTTTTAAGGTCAAAAAGAGACCCCTCCATCAGACTGGGTTCATTTTGCAGGATTCATACCAAATAAAGCAAGCTTACCCCATACAAGAATGTCCTAAAATACACTGTTCTCGCACTTTTTGCTTTTACTGGGCTAGAACCGATGACTAGCGTTTCCTCCCCCCCCCCCCCCGGCGATTACCCCCCATAGAAAATACCCAAATTTGCGAATTTGGTTATTTTCCGGGGGGGGGGGTAAACGCCTAGAACCGCAAGAACCATAGTCTATATTATTTTGTGCTCTCAGTACAGCGCTGGTTTTGTATAATCCTACAAGATGCTGCGTGGAATCATTTACGGATGATTATTTTTTCAAATTAAATTAATTTACATGGATTTCCTAAACCTTTTATAAATTATTTAATGCAAAGTTAATTAAAATTCGTGTAAATTTATCGTACGCTGATCAATGATTTTTGCACCTTTTAAGTTTCAATTTCGCTCTTTACTTCCATCAGATAGATTTTTTTGTGTGTATATTAATTTAATATTCATTTGTATGTGAATATTAATATATATTGTTAATTAATGAATATTAATTAATGAATATTAATATTCATTAATATTCAATGTGCGTGTATTAATATTCTTAAGGGTTTGACTATGAGTACAGGTGCTTAAATGTCTTCTATTGGAAGCGAAAAAATTGACATAAAAATTAAAAAGTAAAAAAGAAGAATAAAATAACAAGAAAAGAAGTTTTTTGTCCATATACAAAAGGAGTCATAAGAAAATTATATAAGAAGCCAAGGCAGACGGTACTTTTACGCAGGTGTAAAAAGCTTAGAAGAATAGGTATATACATTTTCCAACTAAGCTTATGATAATAAAAGCCACGGTAATATTTTCATCAAGATCAAACCCTCTTATCTGAGGGTACTTTTTTCAGGTTTTCAAAAGTTTGTTAACTTTTTGACACTAGTAACTATCCAAGGATACCTTTAATCTCAATTCATTTTATATATTTGGAATTGGAACAAAAACTATAGTTTTAAAAACTACAAAACTAGATATTACAGTAAATTGTTTAGAATGATTTTGAATTGAAACTATTTGATATCACAAGGCCTTAATTTGCCAAAGCACCCATATACTATTGCTCGTTTTATTTGCTCATATCCATTTGCCCATATACAAGCGCCCATATTCATTTGCCCATGTACAAGCGCCCATATACATTTGCCCATATACTGTTTACTCTTCTTTATGATTTATTCTTTTTTATTATTAAATATAAAACTATAAAAAAAAAACATTACCGAAAAGTAAAAAGAACAATGAAATCAACGGTATTTAAGTCTGAGAACTCAGTGAAATAAAACTTAAAGAATAAATATAAAACAATAAGAAAAACTTTAAATAATTTCTCAAGAACTTCTCTTTGAAAAGCAAAAGCAAAAAAGATAGATTCGACGAAATGGTACTTTCAATAATTGGAACAAAATTGAAGGGATATCGGACTTCACTGACCACTTAGACAATTATACGGTCCAATTTATAAAATGCTGGAAATAAGTTAGTATAGTATAATAGTCAGGGGCGTCGTTTGGGGGTGGCAAGGGGGGGGGGCAGTTGTCCCCCCCCCCAATAATGTGGAGAGAAAAAAAATATTATATATCTCATGCCCTTTGACTATCCAGATATGGACCCTTCTTGCCCCCCCCCCATTAAAAACGCTGGAGATTCGCTCCTGATAATAGTTAATGCAATAATTAAGAAGACTAGACAGTACCGCACTTTTGTTTTATTTTGCCAACAAATTCACACTTTTATATTCATTTATCATGTTGTAAATTTCATAAGGGGGACAAATTGCAAAAAAAAAACAATATCTATAACGGTAACAGGATTACTCATTTAGTTCTTTGATTGAAAAATTATAACATATAAAAAGACACCTACAAAAAAAAAAAAAAAAAAAAAAAAAAAAAAAAAAAAAAAAAAAAAAAAAATATATCTAATTTCCCAATAGAGAAAATGCAACTATTCCTAAAGAAAAATAGCAAGCGCAGAAAAGGAACTCAAAATGTTAATAAGCACTAATCTACCAAAACAGAGATAAGGTACAAACAAAACTATAGAAGAAGAAAAAATCTCTATCAAAGGGTCACCATTACATTTACCTGCAAGTCGATATCCTCAACTTCAGAAGGCGTATCAGAGGAGGGTTGAGAGGTGATCAATAGGGGAACTTCACACTTCAACTTGACTTGGATTACATCCGAAAACGACTAAAAGACACTTAATTACCACACTGCTTCAATCAGTTTTCTTCTATCTCATTTCCTTCTCTAGAAATTTAGATTTTTCTATTTTCTCCACAATATATTATATTCTATTTTCTCACTCCTTAAAATAATTATGCAATTCATTCCTTCGGCATTTGAAAAGTAATCACTAAATATGATAGATATAATTTCGAAACTAGTTCATAGGATTCTTTTCTTAAACTCGTGAGTGCACGCATAAAGGGAAGCCCGATGTGACCTTCTGACGAAGGTCACAACTAAGGGACAGAATTTTCCAGGTTAAAATATAGGAAACCCAATCCAATTGACTCTAATTTTATGAGACTAGGACTCTTCAAGGGTCTGTTTAAGTCTTTTTCGCGTAATACATACTACTACTACTACTAACAACTCAGCGCAGCACCAATCCACCCGAGGCCAACAGAGCTACGCAAGCTCTTCACCCATCCTAATCTATTCAAAGCCTCGCTCTTTACAACCTCCCACGAGGTTTCCTGGTAATACATAGATCAAATTAATTTTTGCCGCACCTTCGGCACCAGAAAAAACTTGGACCAGCAAGTCCTTGTTAACAAATTGAAAAGAGCCGAAACCCAGGTTTAGTTTCCACTTTCTCTCTCTAAGAGAGGTTTAGATCAATAGTATAAGGTGTATTCAGAAAGTCAATCATTAACGAATGTTATGACCTTCATCCTAAATAAGCAGGTAACAACAAATTAAGCCCTTTACACCCTTTATTAAGCTCCAGATGTTCATAATATGGTTATAATAATGCTCAAACATGCTGATAATAATTAAAAAGGACAAATAATGAACTGAATAATGTACTGAACTTATGATAATGAAATAAAAAATCATAAGTTTTCTTTTAGGTTACCTGGGGTCCTCGAACTAAAATACAAAAACGAATAATTATCATTGAAAGTAATTGACAGCTTCTTCTCAGTTGGTAAACCGATACAAAGATTTTACTAAGAGGGAAAATATGTTCTAAAACCGAACTGGCTATACATGACAAACAGCTTGGTTTTATACCAAGATCATTGGACTGCATTAATAAAAATCAGGTCAGTAGACAAGCTGCGCTTACCGCTAGGGAGAAAATTCTTACCTAATAAAACCTGTAAATAGCAGTTCATTTATTTTGGCTTATTTTTCTTTGTACTTCAGCGCAAATTTAAGATAGATATCAATTGATGGCAAAAGCTACGCTCTTGAGTAATTCGATTTTTTTGTTGTAATATTGTAACAATACTTAAAATATTTTTGAAAAGTAGGGTCTAATTAGGATTCTTGCATGTTTTTATTCTGAATCAAAATGAAACAAAATATACGCCATTGCACTGACCATTTCCTGATCTAGATGATCAGGAAATTGTCACCTTTTTAATAATCATTTCAATATTATAATTGGGTTTTATGTCTGTTTGCTTCAGTGTTTCTTCTCCTTTGTTAATGCTCAATCAAAAACAATGTTGTTTGTTTTATGTCAAAAATGACTTGTTTCTCAATATGGATGGCCTCTTAGGTGTCAACGAACGAACCCAGCACTGATTCTAGAAAAATGAACGAAATTCAATACACTGCTTTTGCTCAGACATTGAACTTGGGTATTATTTCCTACTCCAATTAAAATTTGTAAGTACAGTATTTGTGTTTAATAGGTCGAATTTTATAGTGTAGTTTGAAAATTGAACTATTATAAGAAGTAATAAACTATAAGACATATATATATATATATATATATATATATATATATATATATATATATATATATATATATATATATATATATATATATATATATATTGTGCATTATTTATATTAGAAAATGTGATTTGTTACTACATGTTTTGTTTGGGTATATATTTATCCAAGATGTTTGAAGAAGTGGGTAAGGTAAAAACCTCATTCAAGTGTCAATCTATTCAAAATATCAATGTATAATCACTTTTCTTTTTCACCGAATTTTCACATTGTTTATATTAAAATATGGCAACAGATTTCCTCGCAATAAAACGTTGCAACACTCCATTTCAACACTTGCCATTCAGGGAATATCCTTTTTATGGAATCAACCTTATACGCAACCGGCTGCAATGAAGGTACAGAAAAGATTATAACAATATACGACTTACTCTACCGTCAGGATTTGAGGTTAAAGAGTCGTAGTATTCAATTAGAGACTGGCAAAGAGCCAAAAAAGTTGGTTGATCCACAATTAACGTGGCTTGCTTCACTGGTTCCATAGGGGGCACTTGAAATCTGAGTTTACGCAGTGAAAGTGCTTCTTCCATAAACGAATGAACCAATCCTTCATCACAGGGGTAGGTATCCCACATACCAGACCTTCAAATAAAGAATATCGCTTACCTAAAATGGCTCCAAAAATAGACGTTACAAATACTAGAAAAACGTACCAAATCATACATTCATTAAATTTGGCATTTTGCCAAATATCTGTTCCATATACTACTATGCACACAGGCCTCTGGTGGCACAATCTCAACTTGGTAATACGGGATCCAAAGTTCGAACCCGGCTGCACCAACACATTGCAGGGCCGATGCAAGGACCTTAGTAGTCAAGAAGCATCGCATCGTTAATCTGATATAATACAGTACAGAAACTTGAAACCTCTAAAGTAGGGCTCTCAGATACGCTGAATTTGACGGTGTGATTTTTGTTAAGACCACTTGACTTTGGGGGCGTTTCCCACTTTTTTTGAAAATCAGACAAATATTCTCAGCCTCGTAGCCTTTGACGGGGGACATTAATAAATTTTGATAATAAATTCTATATATTTAATAATAATAAATTTTATATATTTGGAAACAGCATAATAAGCCAAATCTTTTGGTGTAATAATTGTTATCAAAATTCCTTTTTGAAGAGTTTCGGCTATTATTGGGCCGAGTCACTCCTTAATTACAGTTAGTTACCCCGAACTGTTTGATTTATTTCTTCTCCTTTTTTCACCAAGGCACTTCGTATGGAAGGAATGTGTTAGAGCTTTCGAAGGGGACTCATTCGATTGGAAATTTAAAGTTCTAATGCCCTTTTTTAAATTTAAAAAGGATTGGTGGGCAAGCAGCCCTCTTAAGCCACTTATTCTCTCAAAGACATTAAATACAAATATTGGGATAGCCATTAGGTTCAGTATAATTGGAAGGTCTGAAATATATGCCTCTGAAAATGGCCCCCCCCCAAGACCTTGGGGCAAGGGCAGTAAGTTATGCAATTCGCCATTGTTTACATACACTATTTGTTATTGAGAAAGGGGGTATTTTTGACCCTTGGTGTCCAAAAAGGAACGTTAGGGGAAGTGTTGGACTAAATCAAAACACGCTACGTGCATGAAGGTTGTCAAAAGGGCGTAGTAGCAATTTTTCAGGAACAGCTTAGAGTAATGAGTTGAAACTTTGAGGTATGTCGAGGGAGATGTTGAACTAACGAAAAGGGGCTATATGCATATTGCTGCTACTACTACCGCTATTACTACCACTACAACTACCACTACTATAGAAGCTAAGGGTTTTAGGGTGAAACTTTATGGGAATGTTTAAGGAGAGCTTGAATTAAACAAAAACACACTAAAGCATGCAGGTTGTGAAAAGGGCATATAAACAATATTTTAGGAACAGCTTAGAGTATTACGTTAGAACTTTCAGGACATGCTGAGAGGGATGTCGAACTAACCAAAAGGCACATTAGTACAGTCAATCTAAGGTTTAACCTCAAACAAATTGTAATAGTTTTGATTTTGGTACTATTCAAACCGGAAAAAAATTCTCTACAACATAATAAAAGGCAACGAGGCAAAGACAAGGTAAAATTGACCGTTTATCGTCTTCCCTTCTAAAATGACGACTTTTTAAAAACAACTTAATTTGCAAGTATAGAAAGTCGGTAATAGTAAATCTGGTACGTAGATCACATATATGCACTTTGTTTTTGTTTTAAATCCTCAAATTCAGCCCCCCCCCCCTTCCGCCCGTAAATCAAACGTTGATATAGGTCTGAGAGCAATATTACGCGAAGTTGAATTCATACAGGAAAAAATAGGACTGCCAATGCAGAAAAGAAGTCGTGTCCATGTCAATTTACCAAACCACATTTACCGAAATTACCAAAAGTCGGAGACGTTGCTACTTTCTGCTGAAAGACTCGGTGTTGGTAACAGTCAAGACAATCAGTAGATTTTCCACCGTACAATATAGAAAGTGCAGCCTCTTCCGCTATATTGCTCTCTTCTTTCGAAGCATCAATTCGAGAAAACGATGAAGGATTTTCCCTTACCTGTTCTTTGTCTCTCAGCCGTTTAAGCGCAATCCCTTTGCCAAGTCCATGTAGACGGGAAGCTGTGTCAAAGGCAGGAATTACGTGAGCAAAAGGAAGTAGTTTGCAGGTTTCAGTCTCAATCTTCTTAATAATGACTTCGATGCCCCAAGTTGCACCTTAAGTGGTTGGCTTAGGCTCACTGTCCAGGTAGACCTTGTGGTGCTGAGGAATAACATGATAAAGAAACAATACCAACAAGTCAGTATCGTCACCGACAACAACAGTGTACGAAGTCTTCGAACATTCAACCGTAGTAAGCACAGGAAGCAAGTCGGCATCAGCTTTAGCTTGGATGGTCCTCAGACCTTTGCCTCGTAAATAATCAGAAAGTACATTGACGAAACGGGATTTATTCTTTTAGCACGAAAGAAATTACTCGTTTTGGGTGGTCAGTCTCATTTCTAGGCTAAACAGTATTTCCCGTCCAGAGACAGTTTCACATAAGATGAGTCATATCTTTTGTCAAAGCAGCGATGTCGTAGCCATCAAAGACGACGATGGCGTCTGGATATTTGGCTAAAACGTAGTTCCAGTATCAGTCTAAGGTCTCAGAATATGTTTCTTTCTTCGCCCAGGGAATCCTGTGAAGCACGTAGGTGCCATTCAGGCTATGCTTTCCCCCAATAGTATCAATTTCTGAAAGTCGCTTGATAGCTTTTGCTAGCTCTGTTTTGTTTGGCTTTTGGAACGTGCCAGAATCATCAAAAACCGACGCAGGATTCCCCCATTTTTTTTTTTTTGCTTCGGCGCCATAAAGACTGCCTGATCCATCTGTTTGAATGAATGCTCCTTCAAAGACTTCCCTACCATTGCGTCAAGAATCTTCTTCCCGACTTCCACTGCTTTGTCGACGTTCGCGTTTTCTGCAGCAGTCGTGCAAGTAGCAAGGATTCGAAGCAATAGCGGATCACCCTCAAAAGAAGACGACCGCTCAATAAAGTCGATAACTATTTGTGTGTCTTCGCAGTCCCTCTCCTGCCTTGAAATACCAGACTCTTTGTGTTGCTCGCTTGTGTACGGTTCAACCCCGACCTCCCCTATGTAAAACCAGGTTTCATGTACATTAAAAGCTGATTGCTTTAGAGTATGAATAACACCAATCTCTTCAGATGCTTTTAACAGCTTCACAAGACATTCTTGTCATACCGTAAGTATAATTATAAAGTTGTGGCTATCCCCCGTACATCTCAATCAATCTAATAGAGAAACAGTATTTATTGACAATAAAATGTATCCTTACTCACGTCCTTATGTATCCTCATAGCAAAACATACCCATCACGTCCTTTCACTATTTAGCTATGCTCCGGTTTCAACTTGGCAAAGCCTACAATGGACCTTGAGTGTAACTAAAAAATGAACTAGAAGCTAAAATTGATTAATAGGCGTACTGATTACATGTTCTTTAAAACTCGAATGTCGGCAAAATGGGTCAGCTAGTTCTTGCACATCACCACATCTGTTGAATAACCTCTCATCAAGAGCGTTGAAGAACATTGCAGATGCAGGACAATTTCCAGATGTGCGCCAAACCATTTATTTGATTATGTGTGCATGGGGGGGGGGCAAAATATGCAAGATATTAGGACACGACTTTTTCCTAGCATTTCGGCATAGGAAGTATACGCGCGTGCGTTTTTGTTGCAAACGAATCAGGGATGGTAACAACACAGAAATTAGTCCATATTCGTGATCTATGAACCAGATTTTCCTATCACCGACTTTCTAAAAGTGCAAGTTATTTTTTTTTTTTTTTTTTTTACGTCGTTATTTTACAGAAAAAGACAAAAAAACGTCAATTTCGCATCGACCGATTTTGGCCAATTATTTCATATGTTGTAGAGTTTTTTCCAGTTCGAATGATACCAAAATCATTTTTTTTTAGGTAACCACTAAAATTAACTTAGGTTGACTGTACTACATGTGCAGGCTGCCACTATTGCTACAACTACTACTACTACTCCTGATTCTAAGGGTATTAAGGAGAAACTTTCAGGGGATGTTTAGGGGCATTTGAACTCAATCAAAACACACTATGCGCATGCAGGTTGCTATATGCATGCACACTATGTATCAGCAATCTCCCACGGACGGCTTAGAGTATTTGAAACTTTCATGCTATGTTGAGGGAGGTGTTGAACTAATAAAAAGGTTCTATGTGCATACTACTACTATTGCTAATAGTAGTGGTAACACTACTACTACCTTTACTACTGCTACTAAGAATAACTTATTAAGCTGAAACTTTCAGAAATCGTTGGGGAAGATGTAGGACTAAATCAAAACATGTTATGTGTATGCATGCTATCAGAAGGGCCTATCATTAATGTATCAGAAACACCTTAGAGTATTGGGTTGAAATAATCAGGGTATTTTGAGGGATGGCTAAATAGGCACAGTGAGAATAATGCTGCTTCTACTACTACTAATATTGTTAGTACTATCACTACTGCTACTCCCACTGCTCCTACAACTAATACTACTGCTACTAAAACTACCAATATTACTAATACTACGGGTACTTAGGTAAAACTTTCAGGAAATGAAGACAGATGTGTTGAACTAAATCAGAACGCACTATGTGCGTGTAGGTTGCCAAAAGGGTGTATCAGCAATATCTCAAGAGCGGCTTAGAGCATTCGGTTGAAGCATTGCCGAACGAACAAAACGATTCTAAAATTCATTTATGACTTGTTACCTGTCAGTTTTTAATACGTGCTGTCCAATTTTTTTTCATTTTATTTTTGGTGTATTTTTAAGTACAAGCGTCATTTAGTTTGAATTTATTTTTGATTGGACTGCTTGTATGAACTAAAACTATTTTGATTCTTATCTTACACTGGCAGTTGTGTTACATCAGTGATTCTTATAGGAACCTTTTTCTTTTTCTTTATTGTAAGTATGTACACCACTTGGCTGAAATTTATTCTTAGCTGAACAGCTTATATGAACAAAAACGATTTTGATTCTTATCTTACACTGGCAGTTGTGTTACAATAGTGATACTTATAGGAACCTTTTTCTTTTTCTTTATTGTAAGTATGTACACCACTTGGCTGAAATTTATTCTTAGCTGAACAGCTTATATGAACAAAAACGATTTTGTTTCTAATCTTACACTGGCAGTTGTATTACATCAGTGATTCTTATAGGAACCTTTTTCTTTTTCTATATTGTAAGTACGTACGGCACTTAGCTGAAATTTATTCTTAGCTGAACAGCTTATATGAGCAAAAACGATTTTGATTCTAATCTTACACTTGTTGACAGTTGTGTTACAATAGTGATACTTATAGGAAGCATTTTTGTCTTTTTTTTTCAATTGATATTATCCAATTATATGAGAAATGAAAATTGCGAGGAGAACTTTAAAATTAAATTTTAATCACTAAATAAAAATTATCGCGACAGTGATTTTCTAATTAGTAGCGCTAAGTTTAAAATTGCTGAATTGAGCGCCTCGTACGGCTAAAGGATTAATAAATAGGAAAGGAAAAAACCTGTCACCATGTTCTAGGAATTATTAAGTATTTTTTAAGATAGCTTTTTTTTATTAAAAAAAAAAGATTTTTAAATTGCGCTTAGAAGCTAAAAGGTTAAAACTTTTATGTACCAAGTTAATACTAGCTTACCACTTACCCCTATTTCTCACGACACACTAGATGGCAGCTGAATCTCCTGGAACTGATTTTGCTTGAGGCTTGTCTCTTTTTATATGGCAACAATTTTTAGGTTCCAAAAATTTTGGTCAGTTTTATCATTTATGCACTTCAAAAATTTACAACCCTGTACTAGCATAAATAAGCATGTAGTAAATTATAACAGCTTAACTATTATAATCATAGCTTATAACTACCGCTGGCATTTTTCTCACGACACACTAGATGGCAGCTGAATCTCCTGGAACTGATTTTGCTTGAGGCTTGTCTCTTTTTATATGGCAACAATTTTTAGGTTCCAAAAATTTTCGTCAGTTTTATCATTTATGCACTTCAAAAATTTACAACCCTGTACTAGCATAAATAAGCATGTAGTAAATTATAACAGCTTAACTATTATAATCATAGCTTATAACTACCGCTGGCATTTTTCTCACGACACACTAGATGGCAGCTGAATCTCCTGGAACTGATTTTGCTTGAGGCTTGTCTCTTTTTATATGGCAACAATTTTTAGGTTCCAAAAATTTTGGTCAGTTTTATCATTTATGCACTTCAAAAATTTACAACCCTGTACTAGCATAAATAAGCATGTAGTAAATTATAACAGCTTAACTATTATAATCATAGCTTATAACTACCGCTGGCATTTTTCTCACGACACACTAGATGGCAGCTGAATCTCCTGGAACTGATTTTGCTTGAGGCTTGTCTCTTTTTATATGGCAACAATTTTTAGGTTCCAAAAATTTTGGTCAGTTTTATCATTTATGCACTTCAAAAATTTACAACCCTGTACTAGCATAAATAAGCATGTAGTAAATTATAACAGCTTAACTATTATAATCATAGCTTATAAATTACAACAGCTTGACAGCGCTGGAATAAGACTTATTGACAGTGACATGAAACCAAAATTATAAGAACTCACACATCATTGAATATAGATGGCAGGTCTTCTTTTATAGTTGGCTGGTCCTTAACAATAGCATCTCGAATCGCATGTCCTTTCAAAAATGTGGGATCCATCTTGAAAGCAGCTTTGATATAATACAAACAGCTGACGTAGTCAAAAATGGCAAATAAAAGGGTGATCAACTGATCTAAGCAGGGCCAAAATGATGGAGTTGCTGTAAATCCCTGTAAATACAATTATAAACAGCTGATGTAGTCGAAAAGAGTAAAGAAAAAGCATAATCAACTGATCATAGCAGGGCGAGGTGTCATTCTAAATCTCTAAAAATAAAGTTATTAACAGCTGGCGAAGTGAAAAATGGCACACAAAAGGGTAATAAACTGATCTAAACAGAACCAAAATGATGGAACTCGTATAAAATTAAAATTATAAATAAAATTATAAACAGCAAATGTAGTCAGAAATGTAGAATTCAGCTGATTAAAACGGCTGTTTTAGTTGTTTTAAAATCCTGCAAATAAAATTAATAACCGGTTCTTATTATTATATTTAGTAATCTTTTCTTACAATTACTTGGTTTTACTTATTGAATTCATGTAATCTTCAGCAACTTTATCCGCGGTCTCTACTTCACACTTGCTTAATTCACATTTTAATGCTTTCTCCACTTTCTTTATATTCCTCTTATTTTCATTTGATCTATCACTCAAATAATTCTGTTATAAACCCCTCCTTCTCTCTACTAAACATAAAGCCTTGTAGCTAATATTCCCAATTGTGTTCTAATTCTCTTCTCTAAGATACCATCAGCAATTTCACAAGTTGTGTTCCTAAAAGCTTTCCATCCATCTTCTATATTATCAAATTTTAAACTCTCCAGTTTAGTAATCACCGAAGCTCGGAACGAGTCAGTCAAAGCCGCAAGTCAAGCTATAGCCGATTACAAACACAAGTTTGTAGACAAAATGAAAAGTAGCCCTGCAAAGCAGTCGTGGAGGGTTGTCAAAGAAGCTCTGTCGTCATATAAACCAACACCAATTCCCTCGCTTCATGTTGAAGGACGATGATTCAGTCGGCCAGGAAAAGGCAAATGCTCATGCATAAGCCTTTTCAACGGTCTCCCAACTTAATGACGCCAGTCTCCCCTCCCCCTTCCCGTCAGGAACAGATGCGAAAAATCATTAGCGTTAACATAACTATTAGTAGTGCTCAGAACGTTGAGCCAGCTGGATGTCACCAAAGCTTCAGGACCTGATACGATTCCCAATCTCATCCTCAAAAGATGAGCCCCTGAACTTGCTGGTCCTTTCGCCTCTCTGTACAGAAATTGCTTTGCAGCGGAACCATTACCGAAACCCTGGAAAACTGCTCATGTGGTCCCTGTTCCAAATACAGAGTCCGACATTACTAATGTAGGATCGTATCGTCCAATGTCTGCTGTCCTGCGTAGGTAAAGTTTATGAAGGCGTCATTAATAAGACCCTTTACCTACACCTCGAGTCACTTCTGTTGTTGGCAGACACGCAATATGGTTTTTGCAAAAAAAGTCTACATTAGACTGTCTGATTGCGCACTATCAAGAGTGGGTTGCGTAGTATCAAGAGTGGGTTCTCAGGGGTACGACATTCGCATCTCTCCTTTGACATCGCAAGTCTTTGATCGTATGGAACAAGAGACTTCTTTGTGAACTGAAAGCCTATGGAGTTGACTCGACTTTTTGAAGTGCTTGCTGACTTTCTTTATCAACGTTCATTGCAAGTTGTCCTCGACGGCTTCATATCAAAAGAACACCCAGTCTTATCAGGAGTACCCCAATGAAGTATTTTTGGGCCAACTCTTTCTTGGTGTTCATAAACGACCTAGGGGACAACCTTGTGAAGAAACCTCACGACTTCGCTGAAGACACGACAACAAAAATATCAATTGCAAAGGACAAAGACCCCAGCGAACCCTACAAGGAGCTTCAGGCTGACCTTGAGAGAATTGAGGCGTGGGCAGATACATGGCTTGTCACTTTTAACGCTTCGAAAATGATATAGGTCCTAATTGTTAAGGCGCATAATATGAGGGTTCATCCTGATTTCGTCTTCAAAGGAGAGGCAATAACACGAGTTGATACACTACGCTTACGTGGAGTTAACTTCTCTTCGGATCTCTCATGGACCGAGCATCTCAGTAAAATTAGATCCTCTTGCTCCAATAAGCTAGGAGTTATATTAAAATGCAAAAGTCTACTCCCTGATGAGTCTATTCTGCCACTATTCATGTCGTGCATCAGACCTGTCATGGAATATGTATGTCCTCTCTTCACTGGTACCCCAACAAGCCGCATCGCTCCACTCCATCGGACCCAAAATCAAGCAGTTCTTACTGCAACCTCTGGCAACACGAACGCTAAAACCCCACAATTGATCCAGGAACGCTTCGACATGGCGACCATGTCGGTTTTCTTTAACCCTCCATCAGAGGAGCTATCGAAGCTCGTTCCTGACAGAGCAAAGCCCTTGCGATCAAATCGCCGAAGCACAGCTCGTCAGGTCTACCTTGAGCAGGGTACCCCCCCCCGCCAAGAATATCTGAAAACAAGTTTCGCCCCGCGATCGGTTACCACATGGAATAGCTTGCCGCTAGAGGTATTCCCAAAAAACCCTTCCCTTGACGCGTTCAAGATACCTCAGATGACGCGTATAACAGATACCTCAGTATTGGAAAATGAGGTAATTACCAGGATTAGCGGTATATCGTCACCTGTGATGGAACCGCGAAGCTTGTAATAAAAAAAAGTACAAACCATGTTAACTTATGAGCCATTTTATGACCAAATACTGTACTGGTCATAACTAGATTGTTATAGCAACAAAATTGCTGCAGTCTGTAACCATTAATGTTTTCTTTTCCTACACCAAATTTACGTAGGCTAAGATATCATCTATCCCTATTTCTACCAATCTCAGCATTAAAATGCCCTAATGAAAAATAGCATACTTCTACCTGGGACCTAGTCTATTTGTTCCTGTAGCTTTAAGCAAAATTCATCTGAGTCACTACTGGCTCCATCATTCGGTCCTACAGGGACATATACAACTAAGATCGATAGTTGGCACTTTTTAGTTATAAAATGAGCAACTAGCATTTTATTATTAATACATTTCCAACCTAAACAAGACTTAGGAGCTTCCTTATTCATCATGAGCTCTACTCCCTGCCAATTACGTGAATAATAACACGAATCCAGCGAAAACACACAATCCTAGATACAGAAAATTAAAATAACGATAAGACATATAGGGAAACACAAGAACAGTCAAACACACTGAGCTTATATACAACAGTCAAAAGTTTGATATGCAACGTATATTATATGCAATGGGTAAAGTGGCAAAAATCCCCTATAATCCCTCTTGAATATTCTATAATACACACAAAACTTAGATTTATTTACAACTCGAGATTGTGTCCAAGGGGTGGAGGGTTAAATTTTTGTCCGGATAGTAGAACGTAACAAAAATGCATATAAAAAAGTTTTTGATGCGTTTTTAAAGTTTTTACCCCCCCCCCCACCAAAAATCCTGAATACCGCCATTGACAGAACTATTAAACTTACAATGTCGAATAGCCTAAGGTTATAACACCACCCTACATAATTTTTTATTTTTGACACGCAAAATTTACCTCCTCAAAAGCCTTTCGGGCCAATTGAAAATCTCTCAACTTCAAAGCTAGCTTTCCAAGCTTATACCATGTAGATGCATCTGTTTTATCAATTTCCACTGCATAAATGTAACAATCCAATGCATCACTAAATTTCTCTTCTTCTTCTAACAGTGTGGCAATATTTTTGTAACAAGAATACTGAAGCTGCTCAGCTAGTGTATGGGACGGATCCTTGGATGTAGATTGACAAACCTAAAAAGGGCTAAACTTGATCAAGTGTGTGAGCTACCAGAGTAACTCTTTTTGAACAAGGACATCCTAAAATACTTCTTAGTGAATAAAATTAATGTAAGGATAGTATAGACAGAAATAGAAAAAAAAACATTTAAATACATGCTGAAACCCAGTGCTACACATTTGGTAGGCATAGCTTATTCAAATATACAGAAAAAGCAAAATTAGGCCTGTGACTTTCATTAAATAATAGTAGTAGGTAATATCTGCCGCAAATAAGGCAATAAAAAAAACAATCCATCGTCGATGGCCTGGCTACCATATATCGCAGACAAATTACTTCCGAAAGTTGCTCGCAGAAAATTAGTAAATACCAGAGCTTTAAAAAAATTTTATTAGATTATTTAATATTTTCATTAAACGCTTGAATGTTCTTGTCAAAACCTAAACAAATCATGTTTTTTTTCTTTAAAACGTTCTGAGACAACACCGGCTATAAATACCGTACGAAAAAAACGTTGAAATTTTTCGTACGCCATGTATAGCCGGTATAACCTAGGAACCTACTTATGCCAAGCTTTTGGGGAGCAAATAACCACAGTTGTTTTAGATTTGTCAATAGTCATCAACTCTGTAGTAAAATTGCAAATCTCATTTGTCAAAATCATTGTCGGTAAGATTGCACAACAAAATTAATTCTTCCTCAATCTCTGCATTTTGATCAATATTTAAGGTCCTTTTATCCAGAAAATGCGTTTTAGAATGACACACATTTAAAAGAACAGAGCTATATTCATGGTAATAAAATCGCTGATTTGATTTCTTTATCATAGTCTATCAACCCTGGATGTTCACCAACACTTGTCTGAGTCAAGCCTTAAACTTCGTCAGCTTAATTGCACATTGTGCTCGACCCATTGATTTTTTAACAACCATGACGTATATCAGGGCATCAAATTATAATAATAATAATAATGGTGGTACAAACAAAAATTAGAAAAAAAGAATAATTGACTATATTCTTCCACGTTTTGGAGAAATGATGTTGTTTCATATTCGATACAACTGCTTCAAAATTGGGACTTTGATGTAAGAGCGATTTGAATACAGTCTTCGGCGTTTAATAGATTTCTGTTATCTAATTTTATATTAACTAACTTATTTAAAGAGCTGGGAATATAGGGCCCACCGATCGATGGCCGCTACGGCAAGGTTGGGCAACAGTCTTGCTACTTCTCCCTGTATAAAAGGGCCATCAATGGAAAGGTCGTTTCGATGCACTATGCGCCAGCAATGGCTTTAGACGACCATTCTCCTTATCCCGTTTAAATGAAACAGTAGGCAGTGTAACATACTAGATTCTTAACATATATCTTCAACACATTTTATTGCAAATCTATCGATGAAAAAAGTGGAAAACAATAAAAAATTCTGTTGACTCCCACTTCTGTTATGTGCTTGCTGAAAAGTCTATATGTTAAAGACAGTGAACTATCACGATTGTCTCCCCTAGGTAGCTGGTTCGAATTTGAATCAGCTTATTTTTTATGCAAATATGAAGCCTTTATCTGATTACTTCTCATCTTTTGGCTTTTGGTTTTTAGTATTTAAATTATTTGGTTTACTTTTTTTGCTGATAGTTTTGCTATTTACTAGTTATCTAGCGAAAAAAAAGGTTTATATGTATTTTCAGTTAAAAAATTCAAAGATTTGCTTAGATTACCTTGCTAATTCTGAAAAATTTGTTCTCTTTAAGTAAGCTGCAAAGTAGAATTCACTTAATTCACTAAAATTTTGTCCAAATAATCCTGATGATATATGTCCATTCACATAACGAAGACGACGAGAAAACATAACAATCTTCCAGCCCCTATATATTGTAGTTATTGTGGTTGTTTTGTTGGGAACTTTAATATGGTTTTCGCTTTAACTGCAATGGAGCGTGGCCTTGGACCCCCCCCCCCCTCTTGCATCTCAGAAACATCATTAAGGGAATTCGATAAGTATGGAGCGATGCGGCTCAATAGTAACCGAAACTGTAAGAAACTGAATCTTGATAACAATAGATACATCAAAAGAATCGAATTTTGATGCTTATTCAAAGTATGTAAAATTCATCGAATTTAATGTTACCCATCAAAAGTTACGAGCCTCTGCAAATTTGCCCAATTTTAAAAAAGTGAGAAAACACTCCCAAAACATCAGGTGATCTTCGTGAAAATCACACCATCATATTCAGCATGCCAGAATGTCCTACTCTAGATGTTTCAAGCTCTTATGTACATAAATGTGGGATTTTGCATTTTTGCCAGAAGAAAGATCACGGATGCGTGTTTATTTCTTTTTTTTGCCAGGGGTGATAGTATCAAACCAGTGATCGTAGAAGATCGGGAGAAGCTTATTTTCCATGGAGGAATGTTTCGTGGGGGATGGAAATTTTCCTTGGAGGGGGAGCCGCATTTTCCAGCATTATTTAAAAAAAAAGAAATTAAATTTAAAAAACGAGTTTTTTTTAACTGGAAGTAAAGAGCAACATTAAAACTTAAAACGAACAGAAATTATTACGTATATAAGGGGGTAACCACCTCCTCATTACCCCGCTCTTTACGCTAAAGTTTTTTTTAGAACTTTTAAAAGAGCTTATTTTTCTAATTAAACGGCCCTTATGATTCTGCATTCATTCTTACATAATTTGAAAAAAAGTCAAACTTTAGCTTAAAGAACGAGGTACTGAGGAGGGACTGACCCCCCTTATATACGTAATAATTTCTGTTTATTTTAAGTTTTATTGTTGCTCCATACTTCCGGTTGAAAAAAGTTTTTTTTTCAAATTTAATACCTTAAAAAATCGCCCTATTTCGTCCATTATAAACTTTTATATTTGTGTGGTAAACTATATTGAATTTATTAGTCGGTCTTGCCATAACTTATAGAGCTTGGATAAGAGATTCGAATAAACGACAAAAAACTAAAATCTGACACCTCCTGGACTTTCTAAGACTTTTTCTAAGACTTCCGTCCTGGAAATCTTAGAAAAAAACATTTAACTTCCTCCGTTTTGAGCCGGATGCAGGCATTAAGTTTTAACGAACTTAACATCATAAGAAAGTGTAATTTTTTTTCGATTAAACGAAGCCGAACTTTTCTTTTCAAAGTTCATGAAAGGGCAGTCCCTAAGAATTATCTAGCATACCAGCAGGGAAAACGTTAAACATTAGAAATATCGTATCGTAAAAAAAACTTTTCAAAGTTCATGAAAGGGCAGTCCCTAAGAATTATTTAGCATACCAGCAGGGAAAACGTTAAACATTAGAAATATCGTATCGTAAAAAAAAAACTTTTCAAAGTTCATGAAAGGGCAGTCCCTAAGAATTATCTAGCATACCAGCAGGGAAAACGTGAAACATTATAAATATCGTATCGTATCGTAAAAAAAAACTTTTCAAAGTTCATGAAAGGGCAGTCCCTAAGAATTATCTAGCATACCAGCAGGGAAAACGTTAAACATTAGAAATATCGTACCGTATCGTATCGTAAAAAAAAAACTTTTCAAAGTTCATGAAAGGGCAGTCCCTAAGAATTATCTAGCATACCAGCAGGGAAAACGTTAAACATTAGAAATATCGTATCGTATCGTAAAAAAAAACTTTTCAAAGTTCATGAAAGGGCAGTCCCTAAGAATTATCTAGCATACCAGCAGGGAAAACGTTAAACATCAGCTCAGAAGAAATATCATTTGAACAATTTGAAACCTTTGGGATTTCCCTATGGTGTTATCCACTTCGATTGAAAGCCTTGTGAACATAACGGACGCATTATTTATACAGTAAGTAAATTGAATAGACAGCGCTTTGCTTCACAATTAGTAAATAATTGCATTATTCTTTATCTTAAACTAGCCTCCCGTTAGGTTTTCGAACTGTTGGCACATTCAAGACAATTGTTACCAAAATTTTAAGGAAATATCATTTGAGTAATTTGGTAGCTTTGAGAGTTCCCTGTGGTGTAGGGAAAATTCGCTAATGGGCCCTTTGTGTTTGAAACGGTCACCCAACGCTGAGGTTCGACAAATGATTTCTTGGGCATCAAATGGCATTAAATAACACACTAAGTAGTATTCCATGCTAGATTCGTGACACATATCTTTAGATACATATTTTTGAAAAACTAAAGATAGAAAGAAGAACCGAAAATGAAATGTTCCAATAACTCCCACATTTGTTATGTGCTTGCTGGAGTCTATTTGTTGAAGATGGCGAAATATCACAAATGTCTCTCCTATGCCCTCCTTACTTCACAAAAAAAACTTTTGTTCATTCAAACAACCTTGACAATCTATGTCCGTTCATGAAATGAAAACAATGAGGGAGAATATAAAAAAAAATTTCAGCAACCACATATTGTAGTTTTAATACCGATTTTATTGGTAACTTTAGGTTGCTTTGAATTTAACTGCAATGCAACGTGCCCTTGGAACACGTCCCCTCCCCCGTCTTAGAATGCCATTAATCTTAGATACAAAGTAATATTAAAGTGAAACAAATTGCCCAGTAAAGAGTCTTACTTCTTTGACGAAGGGTGAATCCAGTACTTCGTTAAACTTGAAGAGTGCTCTTCGTTTCTCTCCTGACGTAACCAGGGATAGAGCTTCATTGTGTAGGCAAATAGCGTTGTCTTCCTATAAAAGCAGTTCATCCGTCAAATATCCTATTCAACTAAAAACAAAAAGCAGAGAAAAGAAGGGAAATATTTCAACAAAAAGTGAGGGAGCTTGAATAAAGTGACAAAAAAAGAAAGAGAGACAAATCTCATGTCTTAAGCAATTTAACACTACTCCTAGGTTAGAAAGAGAATTTTCTTAAGGGCTCCACTGATTCCCACTTTCATTATCTGCTTGCTGAAAAGTCTATTCGTTGATGATAGCAAAATATCACAACAGTCTCTTATGTCCTCCCTATTTTACCCTGGAAATGCAAGGATCATTCTTTCCTTTTTGAGTGGCCAATGGATGAAAATGCGGATTTGGCTGTAGATGAAGGTTTTTATAGCTTCTATTTGAACCTTTTCACCTTTGTTTTCCTATTCATAACAACTATTCTTTACAAACATAGTGAGACCCCTCCCCTAGAACTGTATAGAGATTACTGATAAATCATAGATAATTTCGGAGACCAAACTGCCTTTCCATGACGATAAATAAAAGTTCAAATAGGGATAAAATCCTTTTAATAGACAGTGTTTTTTATAACAGTGATAGAAATTCACAAAAATACCAGATATTTCGGTCACATACACAGTGACCGTCATCAGTAGTTTTACTACTGATGACGGTCACTGTATATGTGACCGAAATATCTGGTATTTTTGTGAATTTCTATCACTGTTATAAAAAACACTGTCTATTAAAAGGATTTTATCCCTATTTGAACTTTTATTTATTCTGATAAATCATTAGAAATAATACCATGCAAAAAGTGGATATTAACACTTAAAAATGCACGTTTAATTCCAAAGCTTTGTCTGTCTCCAGTAACATATATTGATTACCCCCCCCCCCCAACAAATTAATTATAAGTAAAAATTTATGAGTGTTTATCTAGATAAAAGAAGGGGTGACAAAGATTAAGCAACATTAAAACACAGACCTAAGATTTACATTTTTGGTGGTTTTTGACACTCTCCCCCCCCCCCCTGAACACACCCTCTCATGGCACATTCCTTACTAAAATTGAGATTTTGCGTAGGTACTGCTTTGTTAATCTATGAAAAATATATTCTCTTTTTCAAAGAAACTGTTATATTACTGTAGCCTTATGACTGTTATGAACCTGCCTTGTAAAGGACAATCCAAAGGCCTTACCTTAGACCTTAGATCCTCCTGTGCCTCCAAAGGCGCTTAGGGTATCCAAGAAGAGTTGCCAGTCATCTCCAGGGTTGCCATCGTCCGGGATTAATTCCGGTTTTCAGGGATTTTTTTTGTGGTCCAGGATTTTTTTTGTGTCTAGGATTTTCGTTTTTTTAAATAAAAACGGGATTTTCGCTAAAAACTTGGATTTTTTGATTAAAAAGAGATTTTCAACGATTCTGGCTGATAGTCTACTATTTTTTCGGTACAGTATCACGAATATTCTCTGTTTTCCCTCTGGATTTGCGCTATTACACTGGGGCAACGATTTTTTCGTTCGGGATTTGACTTTTAAATTCGACTACAATGTAAAGACGAGCGGCGAACTCAAAACAAAAACATTCGTTCGAGTTCTTGACACTGTTTTATGAGCATTCATCATTTTATTTATCTACGTAGATCCTGCTAATCCACCAGAACGTTTTCACATCCAAATAATACTAGGAATATTGACAATCAGTTGTGAGTTAAAACTAGAAACCACGTTTCACCGTACTTCAAATTACGCGCCTTGATTTTTACGTCATCACTGGTCAGCCCTATGTTGTATAACCTAAAAACCGTGTTACAGGATTTTTTTCAGAATTTCGGGATTTGTTTTTTGAAGAAACATCGGGATTTTATTTTTGAGCTAGTGGCAACTCTGGTCATCTCTCATTGCTGAGGCTGCCCAGACATCTTCCCATTCAGATTGGATTGAGGCATTGAGGTTTGTGAGGTCAGCCTGGTGGCTGCGTCATAGGGTGTTTTTGGGGCGTCCTCTTCTTCTGGTACCACGTGGCTGCCACTGAAGGACAACCTTTGGTAGTCGAGTTTCGGGCATGCAGATCACATGACCGAGATATCTCCACTTCCTATATTTTATCACTTTGGTTACCAGTGGCTGAGATGCCTTCTGTCGTATAGTAGCGTTTGTTACTTTTTTGGACCAGTGGATATTTAGAATGTGCCTTAAACACATGCTTTCAAACGCGAGGAGTTTCTTTTCGAGTATTTTATCTATGTGCCAAGTTTCAGAACCATAGCAAAGCGTTGAGAGGACGTTGCTGTTGACCAGCCTCAGCTTGAGTTGGAGAGAGTCCTTCTGGCTGTGCCAAATTCGGGAGAGTTTCCTGAAAGATGCATTAGCCTGGCCGATTCCTAACTTGACTTCTCGCTGACACGATCCTGAATTGTGGATGATACTTCCTAAGTACTTGAACTCTACAACTTGCTCTATCGTCTGGTTATTGCATCGTAGGTTGAGTGGAGATCCAGTGTTCGCCTTTTTGTTTTGTTGGTATTTATCTTAAGGCCAGAAGATTCGGCAGCGTCCCTGACTTGGTTAAGGTAATGCTGGAGCTTTTGTTTGCAGGACTGTAGGAGGCTGATATCGTCAGCAAAAGCAACACCTCCGAGTCTCTTATTATCCAACTGGATTCCATGTCCGTCCACAATCCAAAGAAACCTAGACAAAATAAAATACAGAAGCGTTTCACATATTTTTTTCTTTTTTCAGCCAGGGTTGTGAAACGAATAAAATTCCAAACATTATTAAGCACTCAAAGCCTTTACAATTAAATATACAAGATGAGTTTTTTTTTTACCTTTGCTTCAATGGTCAACTACTGCATCTTCATCTTTAGTTTCTTCTCCTGATTCACTCTCGTTCAATCCATGAAATTTCAACATTCTGTTCACTGAAAGGACAAGACAAAACATAACATGACATCTAGAATAACCTTTCTATTTGGTACAATCAAATACCCCCTAAAAATGTCCTGAGGGACTAATCCTTGAAATTATAAAGTTATGACCAAAAATACCCTTTTCAGGTTACCAAACCCTTCTCCCCCAGTGGCGTTTAATTATGGGGGGGTGGGGGTAATTTGGGCAAGTTCCCGTTAGATTTAGGGCATTTTCATTGACAAAATAACCTTTCCCATTTCTTCACAGAAAAAATAAAAAAAAACGGTGCCCCCCTCCCCTTAGATTTGAAAAAAACTGCCCCTTCCTAAATTATCATTAATTGACATCAATGCCCCCTCTCCCTGATTCCTGCACTAGTGCATATGGAGAGGGGTGAAGGAAATAAAAAAAAGTAATTTTATACTTAAAATAGAATGATATTTAGTACAATTAATTAAAAAAACTTTTTCCACAAAAAAAAGTTTTTCAAAGAAAAGTAAAGAACTCTATTAAACAAAAAATGAGCAAAAATAAAATCAAATAATCTACCAAGCATGAAAGTACCACAAACCAGCATCGATAAATAAATGAAACCAAAAACGAACAGAAATTACATTAAATAACCGAGTCAAACTCAAAACGAGCAGAAATTAACATAAGTTGGGCTCAAAACAATAAATAACCGAGTCAAGCTCAAAACGAGCAGAAATTAACATAAGTTGGGTGCAAAACCCCTATGCCTTCCCAAGGCCAGAACAAAATTTGCACTTTACTGAAAAAAATATAATTGTCTTTACTTTTATAACTTTAATAAATCAAAAAATATTAAACATTTTGATTACTAAATATCAGTATATGTATATTATCATCAGTATATGTATATTATCATCAGTATAGTATATGTATATATTTTTGGTGGGCGTGAGAGGTGTTAAATACTCTCCACTCACTTTCGACTATTAAAAAGGGCAATTTCAATTTCCAATCAAATGAGCCCCATTTGAAATTTCTACAGCAACTTTCTATATAAACCTTATATGTACACAGGGCATAACTTACGACCCTTGAATGAGGGCTCTGGTGGGGTTATCATCCTAAAAGACCTAATTTCCAGAACTTTCGACTATGTTGAACAAAACGGATATCTCAAAATTTCGATTGGATGTGTTTGGGGAAATGGTGGGCGTGAGAGGGGGGTTAGTTGCCCTTCAATCACTTTCGACTATTAAAAGGGCACTAGCCCTTTGAATTTCCAATTGAATGAGCCTTTTTTCAAGTTTCTACGACAAAAATTTCAATAAAAACCTTATATGCCCCCAGAGCATAACTTACAACCCTTGCTCTGAGGGCTGTGGGGGAGTGTCCTCCTTAAAAACATAATTTTTATCTAGAAATCCACAACACTGAACAAAATGGCTATCTAAAAATTTGGATTGTTTGTGTTTGGGGAAAAGGTGGGCGTGAGAGGGGGGTTAGTTGCCCTTCAATCCCTTTCGACTATTAAAAGGGCACTAGACCTTTGAATTTCCAATCGAATGAGCCCTTTTTCAAGTTTCTACGACAAAGATTTCAATAAAAACTTATATGCCCCCAGGGCATAACTTATAACCCTTGCCCTGAAGCCTGTGGGAGGAGTGTCCTGCTCAAGGAATAATTTCCTGAAGTTTAACTGCATGGAACAAAATGGCTATCTCAAAATTTTGATTGGATGTGTTTGGGGAAATTGTCGGCATGGAAGGAATGTTATTTGCCTTCCAATTACTTTCGACTATTAAAAACGGCACTCGCCATTTCAATTTCTGATTGAATGAGCCCTTTTTGAAGTTTCTACAACAAAGCATTCTATAAAAACTTTATATGTCCCCAAGCCATAACTTACAATGCTTGTCCTGAGGGCTGTGAGGGGGTTGTCATTCTCAAAGACCTAATTTACAGAACTTAAAACTATGTTGAATAAGATGGCTATCTCAAAATTTTGATTGGATGTGTTTGGGGAAAAGGTGGGCGTGAGAGGGGGGTTTGTTGCCCTCAAATCACTTTTGACTATAAAAAGGGGATTAGACCTTTGAATTTCCAACCAAATGAGCCCTTTTTCAAGTTTCTACGACAAAAATTTCAATAAAAAACTTATATGCCCCCAGGGCATAACTTATAACCCTTGCCCTTAAGCCTGTGGGGGGAGTGTCCTGCTCAAAGGTATAATTTCCTGAACTTTAACTGCGTGGAACAAAATGGCTATCTCAAAATTTTGATTGGATGTGTTTGGGGAAATGGTGGGTGTGGAAGGGGTGTTAGTTACCTTCCAATTACTTTCGACTATTAAAAAGGGCACTAGCCATTTCAGTTTCTGATTGAATGAGCCCTATTTGAAGTTTCTACAACAATGTGTTCTGTAAAAACTTTATATACCCCCAGGGCATAAGTTATAACCCTTGTCCTGAGGGCTGTAAGGGGGTTGTCATTCTCAAAGACCTAATTTACAGAAATTAAAACTACGTTGAATAAAATGGCTACCTCAAAATTTTGATTGGATGTGTCTGGAGAAAACGTGGGTGTGAGAGGGGGGTTTGTTGCCCTCCAATCACTTTTGACTATTAAAAAGGGCACTAGCCCTTTGAATTTCCATTTAAATGAGCCTTTTTTGAAGTTTCTATGACAACACCTTCTATGAAAATCTTATATGCCTCCAGGGCATAACTTACAACCCTTGTCCCATGGGTTGTGGGGGAGTGTTCTCCTCAAAAACATATTTTCTATCCAGAAATCAACTATGCTGAACAAAATGACTATCTCAAAATTTTGATTGGATGTGTTTGGGGGAATTATGGGCGTGTTGGAGGAGGTAGTTGCCCTCCAATCACTTTGACTATTAAAAAGGGCACTAGACCTTTGAATTTCCAATCGAATGAGCCCTTTTTGAAGTTTCTACAATAACTCCTTTGATACAAAGTGCCCAGGTATGGAGAAGAAAAAAAAAATAATACATTGTGCCCACATTGTTCTTTTCTTAGGCAGCACTATCAAGCTGTCTATGATATAATATTAAAGGGGGTGGATCCAATTCAAAAAAGTAAAAGGGCAATACTTCATATAACCAGAGTCAGTTGGATCCATTTCAAAATAGTAAAAGGGTAGTACTTTGCCAAGCCATATTCAGCTGAATACAATTCAAAATGGTATATATATATATATACATATATATAAATATATATATATACATACATATATATATATATATATATATATATATATATATATATATATATATATATATATATATATATATATATATATATAACAATTTATTACATATATTATATAGAATATATATTATAAAATATAAATTTAAATGATGACTGACAAATTTTTCCATAGCCTTTTTCTTTGGGCCACATTCCATGATTATAAAAAATAAAAATATAGTGAAAGCTAGGTGAAAAAAAAACAGCTGAAAAGCTACTTTTGTTAACTCAGAAAATTCTAGCCTTAAGTAAATTAAACCTTCAACAATGAAACTACATCCCAAATTAGGGCTGAAAATTAGGGCAAGTGAAGGTGTTTTTATGCTCATATCCCACCTCTTTCTTACTTGCAAGGATAAAGGGAGAGGTCTTTGATACAAAGTGCCCAGGTATGGAGAAGAAGAAAAAAAAATAATACATTGTGCCCACATTGTTCTTTACTTAGGCAGTGCTATCGAGCTGCCTATGATATAATATTAAAGGGGGTGGATCCAATTCAAAAAAGTAAAAGGGCAATACTTCATATAGCCATAGTCAGTTGGGTCCATTTCAAAATAGTAAAAGGGCAGTAAAGATGAAAATTTTAAAACTTTTTCTCCAACCAACATTTCAGCAGTAGAACTATTCCAGACAATATGATTCCTCTGTAAAAACCTTCCTTACTGGTAGTAAGTTATAGTTCCAGAAAGGGTAAAGATACTATTGCTACTAATAATAATAATAACTCACTTCAGCATCAAGCCACCTGAGGCCAAATCAGCCACACAAGCTCCTCCTCCATCAAAATCAACCCATTTGGGAATGACCTGCTTTTTGTTTGGCCCTAGACATTTGCCCAACAGGGACAGTCTTTGGTAATCTGTCATCCTTCATCTGCAGAGCATGTCCTACCCCTCTAATCCTTTCTCTCATTACAGTCCTAGAATGCCAAATTGAATCACATTTTTTGCAAAGCTTACTGTTTGAGATATGGTCAGTCAATCAGGTACCCAATGCAATCTGTAAGCAATTTCTCTGGAAAACATCTAGCAAATCCTTCTATGTTTTTTTGGAGCACCCACGCTACAGAATCATACTCAAACACTGTCATCACTATGGCTTCCAATATTTTTATCTTAGTTTGGTGCCTATTCTTTCAAACTTTATAACTGTGCAAAAAAAAAAAAAAACACCCTAAACCTTGGCTATTTTACTTTTAACATCTTCACTGCACTCACCACCTTCACCAATAATACTACCTAGGTAAGTAAAGGTGTCCACTTGTTCAATCTTCTTTTTACCTGACATCACCTCTTTACTTATTCCTAATGTTAAGAACTTTATCTTCTTAACATTAACTTTCAACCTATTCTTGCATCCTGAACTCTAAAAACCTCTAAAAATTCATTCATTTTGCTAGTATTTTACTCCAGGAATGCTTAAATCATCAGCATAATCTAAGTCTAGGAAAATTTAACCTTCCCAATTTATTCTGTGTTCACCCATTGCCTTTGCTGTGATCCTTAGGACAAAGTCCATCAAAATGGAACCAAAAATATTTTCCTAGACCCTATTAGAAGTTTCACAATGATTATAACAATTCAAATACAAAAACTCAATCTGCAGAACCAAGGGGTCACTCACTCTCTGTAATCTGGTGCATATCTTGTGCACATGTGGTGCATAGTTCTACCACACATGGGACACTTCCACTACACTTGGCATACACCACCTACTAAACAAAGACAATGTGTACTACTAAACACAGAAAGGTGTCTCAAAAAGAATGCCTGATTTGAGTCTACTGTAAATCAAATTTATCTATTTAAAGTAAACAGAAGCTTTTTACAACTATATACCATAAACAGTAACATGGAAAACAGAAACAAAGTATCAAAACCTAACCTCAATGATCAGTGACAACTACTGTTGGGTGATAATTTGATTAAACAATATATTGATATTTTTACTTTTGATATTTGACAATCAATATACTGCTTTTGATATTTCTGATCAGTTTTTTTCTGCTCAGATTAACTTTAGGTTTTGGCAAAATTCAATGAAAAAATTTGTAGTTAAAGAGTATTTTGCACAATTATTTACAAATTTTGAATAGAATACAAAGCAACTTCTATTATATGAACAAATATTACAAAAAGCCATGATTTAGAATTACTTGGGCTCAGGGTAAAGAAAAATATGCTACTGGTTTTGGCAAAATTCAATGACAAAATTTGTAGTTAAAGAGTATTTTGCACAATTATTTCCAAATTTTGAATAGAATACAAAACAACTTCTATTATATGAACAAATATTACAAAAGCCATGATTTAGAATTACTTGGGCTCAGGGTAAAGAAAAATATGCTACTGGCTATTTAAATCAGCAACATGTCAATATTTTTCCCTGGGAATTAAGGATATTTTTCAACTGGAAGTAAGGAGCAACACTAAAACATAAAAGAACAGAAATTGTTCTGTATATGAGGGCAATAACCCTCCCCAGCACCTTGCTCTTCCCACCAAAATTTATTTTTGTATTTTAACAGTTTCCTTACTCTAATTAGACAGCTCTTGTGTATCATTACTTGTTCTTAAATAATCAGGACAAACAGTTAAAACTAGCATAAAGAGCAAGGTATTGAGGAGGGGGATTTTGCCTCATATACAGGATAATTTCTGTTTGTTTTAAGTTTTAATATTGCTCCTTACTTTTATGTAAAAAAATTGTTTTTCTTTTACTTTCTGATTGTTTTTAAAATAATGCTAGAAAATCCACCTTTTTGATCCATGAAAAATCTCCCCAACAAAATTCCTCCTTGGAAAATTCCTTCCATTTAAGATCTTCCATCTCCAGAAAATCCCATCCCTGCTGAAAATTCCCCCCCCCTCCCCAAAAAATATAAAGTGTAAACTTACCTCTCATTTGTATCAGAAATAAATTTTACCTACAGCCCCCCTCCCCACTAATGTGCAAATATATATCCTGAATTGGTATATATGGGGTGAGGGTAAAATTCATTTGCAGCAAGTGATTACTATATTTAGAAAGAACATAAAAAAGGCATTGAGTGGTATGTTCACTTTATTTGTAAGTGAACAATATGAACAACAAAGAATTTACCAACCTAAAGACCTGTCAAGTAGGCAAATTTCTAAGGCTTAGAAATCAGAAGATTGTTAACATAGAAGCTTGGCAATATCTTCCTAGAGCAGGCCTAAGTTTTTGGCCTTGGATTCATTATTGAAAGTTTCATTTTTCTTAACTTAACCCCTTTCATTTCCCAAGCATTTATAAGAACAAAAATCAATGAAAAAAGATTGAAAACCTAACATGAAGATAAAAAAAATTGTCAAAATTTATATGGGCATAGACCTGTCATGTAGCCTATGTAGTCTTCTTGGTAAAATTCTACTTTAGCTACTTTTGGCTATCTTGGAAAGGGGTTAGGTTATTAAAATCAAACTTTTAGGGATGTTTCTACAGGCTAAAGTATGGTTAAAATTCTACTTTAGCCACTTTTGGCTATCTTTGAAAGGGGTTAGGTTAGGAAAATGAAACTTTCAGGGATGGCTCTACAGGCTAAAGTGTGTCCTGGGAATGTATTTTGAAGTACCTACCTCTACTCCTTCTCTCTCTAGAGGGTCCTGAAATGTGTCTACATGACAGGTTACATAACCTAGGCCTAGGTATTGATAGGCCTACATTGACAAAACAACATTTTACCTTAATTTTCAGTTATCGGTTTCTTTTTCTCTGGCTTTAGTTCTGAAAATGCAATTCCTTTTATTTGAATAGAATTTTAAGCCATATTCAGGAAGGTATTTTGAAGTACCTACCTCCACTCCTTCTCTCTCTATAGGGTCCTGACCTTTAAAAATCTGTGGGATATAAAAGTGAAACTTTGCAAAATAGATCTCCTGCTTAAATGAAGTATAAAAAAATTGTTTTCAGCTTCACAACTTTGCTCAATCCTAATTTATAAGGTTTTAAAGAAATGCAAATACATTTCCTAAATTTGAAGAAAAACAATTGATGTGGTTTAAAATTCTACTCAAATAACAGGAATTATCCACCTACCTCAGACACTTTTCAAGTAACAAGAAAATCCTGAACTATAGCTTTACCATATAGCTACATTTTTATCCACTTGGCTACTCTAATTTTCTAGGCCTAGCCTATCCAAAATGTGACCAGGCTGAGTTCATTTTTAACCTAGAATAGGCTTATTCTGAGCCAAACAAAATTTTTACCTTAAGCTACGTTATTCATCAATTAAATATATAAACTGAAAGCTAAAAGAACTACGATGACTTCCTAAAAGGATACTCCTCATGTTCACATGTAAATATATTTTAAAAGTGAAATCGATTTGCTAAATATTAAGTTCAGCGATACCATTCATTGTGCCGGAAAATATTTAGTGAAATCGAACTACCCTAGAAGATATAAAAAAAACGAATAGTAAAATATTTCAAATTGAGCTACTCTACTAGAAGTAGAATGAGTATCCGTCTTAGATGGCTTTATGAACCAGTCAACTCCTTCATAGAAGGCTGTTAAAACTACAAAAGAAGAAAAAATTGTCGTATACAGTAACTTCCGTAGCCACGTGGGCAACCAGCACGATGATACACCGCCGAAAACATATTGACGAAACTTGGCTTTAAATGTTTCGTCCCACTACCAGAAGGCTCAACTCTGTCAAATATTGCCGCGTTAAAATTATCTTAAGCTCTGAGCTTCATTGTACAGATAGGACTTTTATGGGAGGTCAGAACTTCAAACCCCATTGAATCAATGGTGACTAATAGAATTATATCGTGAAGAAAAGAGAAAGAATCTTGAATCATTAGCTACAAAGAGACAAACGTATGCAGCTTGGCCAGAATGAAGAAACAATTTGGACCCTTTCTTCGAAGTTTCGTTGGTAAAATCTGTTTCAGGTTGCAAGGTATGAAAAATAGTTCGGGATATTTGAGACAGAGTAAAGGGCTAAACATTCATGTAATTTTATTCAGCCAGCTTATCCTTGCTTTGCGTTTTTCCTCAGGTATCCTCACGTTTCTTAGGCTTATTTCAAAGATTTGTAGCTAAAATACTTCTGGTCTGTCTACTTAGTCATTGGGTTTCACAATATTTCATATGCCTGTAATACTAAACCACCGGGTAAGCTGCTGCCATTTTAAAAAGTATTTCATATGACAAGTATGAATTTAGAAACTGTTTTAGGATACTGATCAGCACCGAAATCCACAATACCAAGCACCACAATTTAATCTATTAATTCACTAACAACCTGCCTTCCCAAAATTATGCTAGAAAGTGTTTTTAATTAGTGTATTCTGTTGATTCATATTTATCATGAATGATGCATCAATATGACTGACTAATTTATTTGATTTGTAAATTGAAAATACAAAATGTGACCTTAAGTACCACATGTGTCATGACGGATCACCCCACAAGTGAAAATACATAGATAAGTTCGTTAATACTAATGACATAAATTTTGCCATGGATTATTATAAACAATCAAACGTAATGAAAACTTATTATTATGATCGCATAAAATTTTGGTTTTAGGATTGCATTGCCCATGAGCTTTCTAATATCATAACTATCAATTGGATAGCTAAAGTTCCAGAAATAGAGGGAATGTAAAAAAAAAAGCTTGTTTACGTTCGTATTTACAGGGATTTAGGTTTTGGGACAAAAGCTGACTTTGAATGCTCAAAATATTTCTTCTTGTTTGAAAATAGCGATCTAGATGGGGCTCTTGACGCTCAAGGCTAGTTATCAATTTCTCAGGTTACTGACAGGTTACGCCCTATGTAGCCAGCTGATGAACAATGTAAATTACTGAGACTTGTTTTGTCCATAATTTGGATTGTCGTCCTTAGTATGTTTAAGAGAATTGTTAAGAATTGTAAAGCTTCTCTGTCCTGTGTGTGTGTGCAAAATAGAGAGAATAGACTTGTTCTGAATGATGACGAGTATGATCTCATGAGTGTTCTTTATAAACTGCTCTCTACGTCTCTAGTCTTAACAGACTACAAAGGCCAGTGAGGGAGAATTAAGATTTTGACCGAGAAAAAGAGGAGTCACTTTAATTTCAGTTTCCTACTGACGGCATAATGTTCAAAGACACAGTTATGGGTTTTGAATTTCAGAGGCAACGCTAGAGCGTCACATACAGTATGGGTCATAATGCTCCAATCTTTTATTATTTTTTTCCCTTGTGGCTCATCAACTGGAAGGGGTGGTTGTATAAACTACGGAGGGGCTCATTCAACTGGAAATCGGAAGTTCTAACGCCATTTTTAAGAGTCAAAAGTGATCAGAGGGTGACTATCCCCCCCCTGGCCCTTTTAAAATAGTTCCAGGGTCAGATAACAAAAGCTCCGGTGTTAACATAACGTCAAGGGCCTGGGGGCATGCGTTGTAAGTTTTGCCCTGGGGGTATATATGGGTCTTATGGAAGGGATGCTCATATGAACTTCAGAGAGAGCTCATTTGATTGAAAATTGGTAGTTCTGTTTCACTTTTTAAGAGTCAAAAGAGATTGGAGGGCAACAAGCCCCCCCCCCCCCTTTTTCCCAAAACCCATCCGTTAGAAATTTTGAGATAGCCATTTCGTTAAAAAATAGTTCAAAGGTCGGATAGCATAAACTCTGGTGTCGACACAACCCCCAGGACCCGGGGGCAGGGGCAAGTTATGCCCTAGGGGCATATACAGTTGTTATGGAAGGGATGCTTGTATAAAATACAGAGAGGGCTCATTTGACTGTAAATTGAAAGTTCTAGTTCACTTTTTAAGAGTCAAAAGGGATCGGAGGGCAGCTAGCCCCCAATGCTTTTTTTCTCCAAACCAATCCGATACAAATTTTGAAATAGCTATTTTTTTAAATAGTTCAAACGTCAGATAAAAAAAACTCGGGGTAGATGCTACCCCCCAGAGCGAGCGAGCGTTTAAGTTATGCCCCAGGGGTACAAGGTTTTTATGTAAGGGGTGGTCGTATAGACTTCGAAGGTTGGTCATTTGATTGGATATTGAAAGTTTTAGTTACCTTTTTATGAGTCAAAAGCGATCAAAGGGCATCAACCCCCCCCATCACACACTCTCTCTCTTTTCCCCAAGTGCATCCAATGAAAATTTTGAGATAGCCATTTTTTTTTAAGTAGCCCAACGGTCAGATAACAAGAACTTCGTTGTAAACACTACCCCTCTTCCCCAGAGCCTGGGGAAGGGTTGTAACTTATGCCACAGGGGCATATAAGGTTTTTATGGATGAGATAGTCGTATAAACTTTGGAGGGGACTCAAATAATTAGAAATTGAAAATTCTAATTCCCGTGTCAAGAGGCAAAAGTGATCCGATGACATCTAGCCCCTTCCTCCCAACCTGCTTTTCCCAAAATGGGTCCAATCGAATTTCTTATGTAGCCTTTTTTTTAAATAGATCAAAGATAATATAACAAAACTCCAGGCATAAAACACCCCCCCCCCCCCAGAATCCAGGGACAAGTTTTGTAAAATGTGCCGTAGGGGTGCATAGGGCTTTTATGGAATGGATGGTCGTATAAACTTCGGAGGGGGTCCATTCGATTCGAAATCAAAATTTCTAGTGCCATTTTAAGAGTCAAAATTGATCCGAAGGCAAATAGCCCCCCCCCAAGGCCCTTTTTCCCCAAATGAGTCCAATTAGAGTTTTGGGATAGTTGTTTTATCCAAAATAGTTTAAAGATCCAATAACAGAAACTCCGGGGTCGAAACAGCCCCCCCCCCCCCCAGAGCCCGAGGGCAAGCGTTATAAGCTGTGCCACGTGGGCATATAAGATCTTAGGTAAGAGGTGGTCGTATAAACTTCAAAGAAATATCTCATTTGATTGGAAATTGCAAGTTTTAGTTACCTTTTTAAGAGCCATCAAAAGTGATCGACGGGCTTATACCCACATACCCTCTTTTTATCAAATGCCTCTGATCAAAATTTTGAGATAGCCATGTTGTTTAGAATAGTCCGACGATCAGATGACTAAACTTTGGGGTAAATATAAATTTACAAGAGCCCAGGGGAAGGGTTGAAACTTATCCCAAAAGGCATATAAGGTTTATGTGGAAGAATTGGCGATTTAAACTTCGGGGGGACTCAAGTGACTAAAAACTCAAGGCACTAGTACCCTTTTTGAGAGTCAAAAGTGATTCGATGGCAACTAGCCTCCCCCAACCAACCCTAAGGCCATGAGGCTCTAATGTTTCATTTTTCCCAGATGCACTTTATAGGAAAGGGATGGTCGTATAAACTTTGGAGGGGCCTCATTCGATTGAAAATCGTAAATTATGGTACCCTTTCTAAGTGTCAAAAGAGATGGGAAGGCAACTAACCCCATCCCTTCCCTTTTATCCCTAAATGCAGGTAAAACTTTTAAAAATAGTTCAAAGATCAGATAACAAAAATTTCAGGACCGAAAAAATTCCCCAGGGCCCAAGGATAGGCGTTGTAAGTTATACCCTGAGGGTATATATGGTTCTTATGGAAGGGGTGCTCATATAAATTTCAGAGGGGACTCCTTTGATTAGAAATTGGAAGTCCTAGTTCACTTTTTAAAAGCTAAATGAGATCAGAGGGCAATTACTCCCCCCCCCCCATGCCCTTTTTCCCCAGACTCATCCGATAAAATTTTGAGGTACCCATTTTGTTAAAAATAGTCCAAACATATGAGCCATATGAGGTTTTAATGGAAGAGATGGTAGTACAAAATTCGGGAGTTTTCATGTAAGAGGCGGCCGTATAAATTTCAGAGGTGGCTTATTTGATTAGAAACTGAAAGTTCTAGTTACCTTTTGAAGTTTCAAAAGTGATCGGAGGGCGTCTACAACCCCACTCCCACCCTCACACACACTCTCTTTTCTCCAAATGCATTCAGTCCACATTGTTGAGATCGTCATTTTGTTTGAAATAGTCCAACGATCAGATAACAAAAAATTTGGGGTTAACGTAATGCTACCAGAGCCCGAGAGTAGTGATCTAGGTCAGTGGTTATCAAACTTATTTAGACACTGTACCCTTTTTTACCCACAAAACCTTTTAATAGAAAGTAAGTAGCGCCTCGCTTGTCAAGGCCATTCCCTAAGCCACTCTTGAGGATCAATGAACTTTTACGTAACTAATTTCTCTGGCCTTGAGTGTTAGTTGCGCAATGATATAGAGCTAATGCACTCTTGAGGATCAAAGAAATTTTATGTAACTGATTTATCTGGTTTTGAAAGTTAGTTGCGCAATGATTTAACCCTAGGTCACTTGGATGAGCAATGAACTCTTGCACAATCGATTTATAAACAACTTCATGTTGATTAACTAGTTGCTAAAAAAAACTAAAAGCGTACTGAAACTGCCTTCAGGTTGTTTGTGAGCTTATCCCTTGAGGCGAATCTTAATTATTTTTTATTCAGCATATTTTTTCTTTTTTTTAATTTTGTCATTTTTTTATGTCTTAAAATGACATTACGTATACATATAACAAAAGAAATTCACATGTGATATTTTCAAAATACGAACTAAAATGATATACTTATATTAGGTGGGATTTTTTCTTTATGAAAAATAATTTTTGCAGTGACATATTCTTTTACATAGTTTTTTTTTAACTTTGAAATTCTACCATCCTTTTTGAACAAAGATATTTTATGTACTTTTTTTTCGTGTCTTAAAATGCCATCACATATATAGATAACAAAAGAAATTCACATGTGATATTTTTAAAATACGAATGAAAATGATATAGCCTACGTATGCTAGTCGGGATTTTTCTTTTAGAAAAGCAATGTTTGTAGTGGCATTTTTTTACTTAATATTTTTGTAACTTAGAAATTATTCCATCTTTTTTGGAAACATAGAAATTTTTCCCGCTTTTTTTCATGTCTTAAAAAGAAATTACACATACATATAACAAAAAAAAATCACATGATATTTTCAAAATATGAAATGAAAAGGATATAGGTATGTTAGTCGGGAATTTTTTCTTTTAGAAAAATAATGTTTGTAGTGATTTTTTTTACATGTGGTCGAATGGATTTGCTTACTTCGCTACACCTTTTCATAGAAAGTAAGAAGCCCCTCGCTTGTCAAGGCCATCCCCTAAGGCACTCTTTAGGATCAATGAACTTTAACGTAACTGATTTCTCTGGCCTCAAGTGTTAGTTGCGTAATGATATATCCCTAAGGCACTTTGAGTATTAGTGAACGGGTTAGAGTACGGGTTATGGTTAAATTGAGTAACAATTCCCGTGCTTCATTTGCATGTAATTTATACTGAGAGTTTTATGTTTTCCCTCCACAATGAATTCTACGGGTTTTACGACACCTCGCTGCAATGAATTCAGACGGTTTTACGACACCTCCCCCTAACCACAGGAAAACCCCGGCTGTGTCATTATAAAATGCCTTAGCCTCTGGTATATGTTACCCCTCTGAAAAAGAGGGGGGGGGGTCAAATTCTTAAGGTGGATCCACATTTTTAAGAGGGAGCCTTTTATTTTTTGAACTTAGAATTTTTTTGAACTTAGAGATTTTTTTTATGCGGCCGCCTCATGGTACCCTGTGGTTGGTCATCGACAGCAGCTGGTTTATTATATATTTTTGATCAATATTAATTGTGCACTGGATGGATAAACACTAATATAATATTTGAAAAAAGTGAATATGGAATATTTAAAGAAGGTGCGTATACATGATAGAGTTGTCATAGCGATGAATGCTGACAAGGACAACTATTTGACCTATGAAACAAGCACTAGTGGTAACACAATTGGAAATATATGCTTGCATTGCCATAACAGTGAGATATTAGATTCCTTTGCAGTATAAAAAAAATCTTATAGAGGTGGATATGCAAGAGTGAGATATCCAGAGATGAGACCACTAAAAAAGAATGCCAGCCTGAAACTAATAGTTGATGATGAGGGCAACTTCTTACTAGTGCTGGAGACAACACTTTAGCCTTTGATAAACCCTATCACCAACTTTCAGATATTAGCAGTCCACGGGAGGGGGGGGTAAAAAAAGAAAAGTGTACACATTTATCACCATCATAAACCATATCTTATCGATGTGCCATAACTGTTACCTGTGTAAAAATAATGTAGCAATAGACAATGAAACCGCAGACAAAATTAAAAGGGCATTGGCAGACAAAATCACTAAGAAAATTAAAGGCAATACAACGAAAAGAAAATCACATGTTAGAAAAAAGCTTGAATCAAGGAATATGTCCTGGGGAGACTTCCTTGATTTTGAAATTTGAAAGGGTTATTAAAAGGTTCATGTTAGATTTGGACGCGGTATACTTGGAATAAGGATGACATAGGCAATTGAAATGATCTATTAAAAAATGGTTTTGTCAGTTGCATATCATTTGAAGGGGGCAGAGGACAGTGGGATATTAAATTGAGAAAAATTGCGGACTTAAATCAAGGATTTCTTATGCATCTTTGTCAGTAGATGAATATAGAAGACATTTTAAAACATGTCCTTTTGTTCAAGGAGTCGATGTGGGTGAAACCTCCTGCTTTAAATGGAGGCTATTACATTTTTGAGCGATACACGGGATCAAGAAGCTAGTCAAAACTATTTTATTTTCGTGTCAACCACCAAGATAGACCTCCCGACCTTTACTGGCACAAGAAGAACGCACTGCTCTAACACGAGAGAATTTTAGATTAAGTACGTTTATTGGAAGGTGGCCAAAGGATTTCATCGATACCAAAGAACTTGCAAAAGATGGATTCTTTTTTGTTGGCCACAGAGACCAGGTTCAGTGTGTTTTTTGTGCAGGTGTAGTTGGAAACTGGGAAGAGGGTGATGTGCCTATAGATGAACGTAGAAGACCCTTTGAAACATGTCCTCTAGTTCAAAGAGAGTATGGGGGAAACCTTCCAGTGAAACCCCCTGCTTTAACTAGAGGCTATGACACAGAGATTATGTATCCTTTATAGATATTTCAGGCACTCGAAATCTTCCAAATTGAATAGGGGTATATTTGGCTCGCACTTTTCAACTAAACGTTAATCTGTATGGACATTTCCCTTAACAAATAAAGTTTCAGCTCCAAAAAGCTGCATATTTCTTTTACCTAATCTTAAATAGTATTAAGTTCCTTCACACCTTCATAGAATAAGAGAATGACTCGATTGTAAATCCCTATATGATTTAATCGTCTTAACGACCTAATCCCTAAATCTCTATTGTAGACATGTATATTATAATTCACTAAACTAAAGTCCATATTGAGCAATAAAATTGCACACTCAAAAATTAGTAGGAGAAAAATAAGTTTTGACCAGGAAAAAATTGGTATAGAAATGGTTTCTTCACCATCCGGACCGGAAAAAAAATGCTTAACAACATATCAAAAATCTAAATCTCTTGCTCCATGCGAAATTGTTTTTTTTAATGTTTTTTTATTTCTTTTCTCAAAAACCGGGAAAAAAATTAAAAACGTAAACTATAATGTTTTACACATCTTTTTAGATCAGCTTTTGGCTCTGAATTCATTTCTGATACTCATTTCGTTACCTGACCAAAAGAAAAATATTTATCAGCAAAACAAAAAAAAAAATGGGGAAAAAACTGTGTCTTTGGGGAAAAAACTCTTACCAGCGTTTATCAAGGTCTACTACGGAATAAGTTTGTCGTTCTTGTAGTCTATTTGGCTATGTAAACGAAAGGCTTAGAAAAAAAAAGACTAAACAACAATAAACAGGAATGACGAAACACCTCAGCGCCAAACACCATGAGACAAGGTAGGTTCTAACTTAATGTGTTCAGAGAATTGTTGCACGAGCTTCCCTTACAGGTACGGCAGGCTATAGTACACTCAAGTCCGTTTTTCTTACAGGTACACTTTTCACTATCACAGCCGTCAATACGACACGAGCATTTGATAATTTTCAGCAGCTGAGACGGAGCGGCAGGGAGATCTGTTTTTATTGGCGCAAAAACTTCGTTATCCTGCAGTTTCCATCCCAGGCGTAAAGGGTCTACTGGGTTCCCGAGCCAGGTTTGAACTTGGCAGTAGACACGTAGCGAGTGGTACTTCGCTGCTGCCTGAGTCGGTGGCAGTTCTTGTGGATGCACGAAAGTGGTGGCAGTGCTCACTTTTCTGTGAAAGATTAGCTTTCTGGCAGTGTCCAGGTTCGAAACATCAGGGCAACCGTACAGTATCAACAATGCTCGCTCTCCTGCTGCCACAATATCGTCAAGCGATGCGAGCTTGTTGCCAAATATAGCAGCGCTGTCCCTGAAACTCTTGTTGGAAAGTAGCAGCTGAACGGCTTTGCCCTTTCCTATTTCGTAAAGGTGAGAGGTTGTGTCACAACCCAGCACGGCATGACAGAATGGTATCAGATTGCTGACATCTGTTCCTAGCTTCTGCTTCATCTCACTAATATCCCAAGCTGTACTAGTACCGCCAAACTTAGCTTCAGGTGAGAAATATAAACGCCCGGAACGCGAATCTGATCGACTGATCAGAAGAACCAAGATGTCAGTATCATCAGCAACCACGATTGTGTCTGTAAGACTAGCAGCTTCTACGGCTTTTTCTACAATCAGAACGTCGGCGTCTCCTTCCGAGTGGAAAATTCGGAAACCTACGGCTTCCAAATGGTTGCCGAGCAGCTTCAGGAAACGTCCTTTGTTTGTCTTACATGAAAGAAACTCTTCTTTCTTCATGCAGAGGGTCATCTCTTCGGTGAAAAAAACTTGGCGGCCAGAGCGGCTGGTCAAATGTGAGAACGGGTGTGAATCCGTAGGTTCTGCCTTGCGAAGCTACAAAGCGCAAGGTTGAGTAAAGGCAGGATTCGTTGCTAGACGGGAGGTCAATCATCGGCAAAAACAAGACGCTTGCCTTGCTGCGAAGGTTTCCCGTTTCATGATGTATTTGGTTAGAGAAAACTGACTGCATGAATCCATTCCAGCTCGGTCTTGGGACATTCAGGAACCCGGTAGCTAACCAGAGCTGATCGAGTGATGCATACGGGTCGTTGACATTTTTGCCAGGGATCTTCTCATATTGCACCTTTGAAAGCACTGTCTCACTTAAGCGGTAAGGGTAGATGGGAATTTTTCCTTTTTGGGCTACTTCAACTAATGAAACTTCAACTCTCGGAATGGGTGATCGGCTGTTAATGAGAGGAGGCGTGACTGTTGCTAGCAGAGCCATCCCATGGAAAGTGTTTCTTCCGTCCATCGTGCAAACATCGTGATCTGCATTATCAGCTACATGCTGCACAGCATGTGCGGAGGTAACTCCTGCAAGGCTAGATTCATCATGGACTGATGCACAGCGTTTAAATTTCTGGACTTCAGCATAGGAGGAGCAGAATCCATGGCTGTGTAAAGTGTCAATAAGAAATCTGGACTTGAAATGGTGATCCAGTTGCACTGCTAAGCCTAGTTGCAGTGGACAAATGAGGGCATGCGGGCGAGCTGCTTGAACGATGGAATTGCCAATGGCAAGCACTTTGAAGGAAATATAGGTTCCAACGAATATTTCATCTAAGAACACCATTAGGCTATTAGGTAGAGAGCCTTTCAGCTGTTCTCCAGAAGAAATCTGCTATGCGGTCATATAAGATTCCTTCTGTGCTGGCAGTCCTTTGATATCACTTTTGATAATCTTTGCTGCTGCTCTAATAAGCTTGATTTTCTCACTCTCTTCGTTATCGGTTTTGTCCAAGTAATAAAAATTCTGGAGTATCGCTGATGCTTTTTCTTTGAATGTCACCACGTCAGCCTTACCGTCAATAGTTGCAAATACTAGCTGGTCACTGAAATATTCCAGAAGCTTGCTCTTCAAGTACTTGTTAGAGTACGATTCAAGGTCTGTCCCATTCAAAAGCTCTCCCATTTTAACAACAAGTTCACTGACTGTATACTGTTCTTCGTCATTTTCTTCGAAAAAAGTAGCCAGCTTCAAAAACGCCTGATATCTTTCATCTTGACTTGGCCTCCCCCTTTTTGGACGTTTTTTATCTGGCTCAGTATCTTCGAGTATTCCAAAAAGTTCTTGCGTCGCAAATCTGGCTGGAAGGCTCTTATTTAATTGAAACATAGAAGAACAGGCTTTGTGATAAATTGCGTCAACTGCGTGCAGGTCTGACACTGCACATATTCGGCGGAAAACGTTATTTGACCAATCATCATCACGGCTTTTGCACACTGCCTTTATACTCTCTTCAAAGTCTTTAGTCCGAACCTTGTACCACTCGTGTCCTTTTCTGTGGGTAGTGTTGAGATTTATCCTTGTAGTGCAGAAAAAGCAACACTCTTGGAAGTTGAAACTTGGAGTCCGTGATCGGAGTACCACTTTTTCTGCTTCCGTCTTTTCTTGCAAGGTTCGTCGTCTCTCATTCTCAATTTTCGACAGGTATATTTTGTTTGTGAAAGTCTTTCTGCAAGTAACATGGACTTGGTTCCCTGCCTCGACAGAGATGCTGGTACCTCTCGTTTTGCTAGCTTCATTGATTGCCGTAGCTCCTTTTTCTGCCAGTACCGACGATTCTGAGGTGTCTATTGAACGTTCACAAATGGGACATAAAACTGCGGTCTCCGCCATCTAAAAAAGAGAACTGGGAATAAGTGAGTATAAGTAGTATAAGTATAAGTAGTATAGGTAATAAGTGAATATAAGTATGGGAATAAGTAGAGCTGTCGGTGAATGTTACAACGAAAACCCTGATTCTGAACCGAAAAATCTGTAGCTAAACCCTCCCAGTTCAGATAGGTTACTAAAATAAATGAACTGTCAATCTTATTGAGGGCCGGCGTCGAGTATCATGGGTGCTTTAAGGATTCTTGACCAGGGAAATCTGACAGTCACATCCGCGAAAGGGACCGGCGATAGTCGATAGTACTCTCGCTTCCACTAGAGAAATAGCTTTTTCGTTCCGCCTAGCGGCGTCGACCGTGCTGCACTCTAGCGACTTGTTTGCTGTACTTAAGTTTTCTTCTGACAGATGGCGCTGATAAAATATGTGTCAGAAAAGAGAGGTAGGACGAGCGTAGAGTCTTCTTTCCTTTCTATATTTCCTTCCTCCGATTCCTTTCCGCTTCCTAGTTGTTACGTTACAAAAGCATCGGCAAGAAAAACAAACAAAAACGCACCTGTGTTAAATCTCAGCTCGGACTCCAAAATACTTTCCATCTGAGGAGTTTTTTTGCAGATAGGTGGCTCTACAAGGCTCAGCAGACTGAAGCAACTTTGAAAAGAGTGTAAGATCAAGGCATGGTGTAACAGAAAGTGAATATCAGAAGGGACTTTCCAGCTGGTTGAAAATGTCGTCACCAATAAAGCTCGGTATAAAAAGAAATGGATTCGGAACGCCGGTAGGCTATTTGTTCAGATGGGGAAAAATGAACCGAAAATTCGTGCTCCTCTTCGAAAAATACCCTGTGATCGTGTGTCGCTTGATTTTTTTTTTTTTTTTTTTGATTTTTTTTTTTTGATTTTTTACTTCATAAAAAACAAAAACAAAACATAAAAAAGAATTAAATGATTAAACGTGATGTTTCTGTCTAATAAAAGAGCACAAAAACAATCGTTTCTTAAAAGGGAAACCATCAATAAACTACTTTTCTTTTCACGGTTCC
This sequence comes from Artemia sinica, assembly GCA_027921565.1. Lineage (NCBI taxonomy): Eukaryota > Metazoa > Arthropoda > Branchiopoda > Anostraca > Artemiidae > Artemia > Artemia sinica. The sequence goes on along the minus strand of CM051259.1, from coordinate 11,447,134 downwards.
TCATTCTCGGATTCTGGAAATATCTAAAAAATAGGCGCAAAAAACGTGAAAAAAGGGAATTTCGCAACGGGATGGAGATTTAGATTTTTGATATGTTGTAGAGCTCTCTTTTCTGAACAAAGTGGTGCAAAAATAATTTCTATACCAATTTTTTCCTGGTTCGACCATTTTTTTCCGTATCTTTCCCCTACTAAATCTTGGGCAAATATATTGGTTAAAGAGGACTTTCTTAAACCAATATATTCACAATCGAAGACGCGAAACATCTTTGAAACTTATTGAAATACTGTTTAATGAGAGATTTTCCCAACACCATTATATGTTTTCAGAAAAAAAGTAGCAGTTGTTTGACTCCAATAGCAAAACAGCCGGGTTTTTCCTATGGTTAGGGGGAGGAGTCGTATAACCGTTTTAATTCATTGCGGGGAGGAGTCATAAAACCCATAGAATTCATCACGGGGAGGAAACATAAAACTTTCAATATCTATTGCCTGCGAATGGAGCGTGGAAGTTATTATGTAACTTAACTACAACCCGTGCTCTAAGTTGATTGATCCTCAAAGTGCCTTAGGGCTATATAGTTGCGCAACTAACGCTCAAGGCTAGAGAAATCAGTTACGTAAAAGTTCATTGATCCTCAAGAGTGCCTTAAGGGATGGCCTTGACAAGCAAGGGTCTTCTTACTTTCTATGAAAAGGTGTGGAGAAGTAAGCAAATCCAGAAGACACACTGTAAAAAAAAAAAAAAAAAAATATCACCACAGTCTACAAACATTATTGTTATAAAAGCAAAAATCCCGACTAACAAACTTATATCATTAAAAAAAAAACACTATATAAAAAATGCCACTACAAACATTATTTTTCCAAAAGAAAAAATCCCGACTAGCATACGTATATCATTTTTATTTCGTATTTTGAAAACATCACACGTAAATTTTATTTTGTTATATGTATATTTAATGTCATTTTAAGACATGAAAAAACAATTTAAAAATGTCTGTGTTAAAAAAATGGTAGAATTCCTAAGTTAAAAAAAAACTAAATAAAAAAATATGCCACTAAAAACGTTATTTTTCTAAAAGAAGAAAATCCTGATTAACATACGTATATCATTTTCATTTTGTATTTTGAAAACATCACATAAGAATTTGTTTTGTTATATGTATATGTAATGTCATTTTAATAATTTTCTTAAATCGTTTCATTGACAAAGGGCAAATGGAGCGTAACTTGTCAAAAACCTGATCAATCTTGTTTTTTACATTATTTAGATTAACTTAGTTGATTTTTATTTCAGTTTTGTTTAGTAAACAATAAGTTGAACAATAGGGAAATTTTTATATAAGACAGTGGAATTTTTTTAGTCCTGGGGAAAATTTTAATGATGATTTTCCGTTTTAGTCTAATATGGATTTTGACTCCGTCTATAAAATTTCAGCTTCTGCTTGTTTGTGGCACTCGTCGAAACCCTGTTTTGAGAATTCTTCTCTGTAGAAATAAAAAGGCAAGGCAATAATAAGAGGGTCATATTCGTCAAAATATTATTGAAAACCATCAAAAAAATCGTATATTTTTGTCTAGTTTCTAGAGATCTACTTCCTACAAGGATCTACATCGAATTCTATTTCTGTTTAATTTTTTCATCAACATTTTTCAGAAAAAAAGTGATTTTGTTTTTACAGTGCTAGAATTAATTGTCTTCTTTTTTACACATAGTCTAATTTTTACTCAAAGGGGATTAAGGTTCTACCAGCCCTCCTCTAGATGAAATATCAGCACAACAACCCATAATCTTTCAAATACTAACCTTACAATCGTCTTTGATCAATCTCACTGCTTCTTCCCTAGAGAGATGTCACCCACTAAAAATTATGAATGAAACCATTGACGCTTAATGGGGATTCTAGAGTACTAGAATTCCTGACAGAAAAAAGAGAATTGCGCGAAGAATAATTTAAAAGGAAGGAACAGTCTTTACAAAGGACAGTTGATTAAAATACCTCAACTAGAGTACCTCCAGAAGAAAGTATTAGAGGGATTTCTCTGCAGTTTCTGATTTAACTAAAAGGTAATAATTTAATTGAGAAACTTATCGTGTTTCAAATAGCTCCTCATAGTTTATAATAGTCTGCTGTGCGTTCAAACACACCTTTTATTTTTACGTTCATATATTTTGTAAGAATTATTCTAATATTTCTAGTCCATTTACAAAGATTGTACAAGAGGGATTTTTCTTTAGTTTCTGATATAAAGAACAGTCAGTATTTTAATTTTGAAACTTATCAAATTTAAAATATACATTCAAATTTTATGCTTACTAGTGTTCAAAACGCGTTTTTATGTTAGGCATAAGTCTACTCTTTGAATAATGGTCCATTCCCAAGAGGCAACAGTCTTTTTTTTTTACATCAAACCGTTTTTCTACAGTATTACCATTTCTTTACCATTTCTACCATTTCTATTCTACCATTTCTGTAGTATTACCATTAATTTACCGCTTGAGGATATTATATACCAAGAACATTTAAAAATAAAGCAAAGTCAGAAAATCTCAAGATCAATTAGTCCCAGATGTTCCAAAAATACCTTTAATGGGGCAAGAATCAGTGGTGTAGCTAGAGGGCAAGGGGGGCAACTGTCCCCGCACGCAGTCTCCAAGAGGGCACCGAACATATTTTGTTCCTTTTTTTGTCAATACTATGATCTGATTAAATTGTGGTATTGATGTCGGAGGGGGGGGGGCAAAAACTGACGTTTCCCGCGAGTATTGAAAACCCTAGCTGTAACATCTGCCTAAGATTACTTTCGTGCGACTTAAACAATGAAGATAAACTCTAAATTTGAGTACTGTGGTAGAAGCAGGAAAGGTTTCCTTTAAAAATATGTATGCCAATCCTTATAGTTTATTATTCGGTTCATTGAAAATCCAGCTGCTAAATTTGAGCATTGTGGTAGAAGAGTTTTCATGTTTCTCACAGGAAATGTTATACAGGTAATACATTGTGCCAACACCGTTCTTTACTTAGGCACCGCTACTGCCCTGCCTATGATATGTATGCCAACCCTTGTAGTTTGTTATTCAGTTCATTGAAAATCCAGCTGCTTTATCAAAACAGTAAAAATAAATAAAAAAATGGTCAACTAAATACACTGTTATTATCCAAGATCTTGGTTAACTTTGAGGGAGGCTTAGCTTTCCCTTTTCAATCTTACAAGCTAGAAAGACAGGGATCACCTGCTACGCTGCCTTGAGCATTAAGGAGGCGCTTCCTGGGCGAGACCTTTTCACTGCACTTAGGATTGACTGACCCCTACGATAACTCCAGATCGGGGTAGCTTAACAGCATAATTTTTGGCAGATCGTAATACAAAAGATCTATTTCCTTTCACTATTTTTTTTAATACATAAATTTAACACCAACCAGGTTCACTGACAATGCTATAAAATAAATTATTTGTGTGCCTTTTATCATATCATATTCCTAGTTGATCGGATTTTCAGTACCCGGATTGGTGCTCCTTTTAATTAAATTATGGACAAATTAGGTACTAGATTACGAATTCCGTTAACCTTTGAAAACGAATAAATAAAACAGATGATAAGACAGTATAACTACTTACATTTCACATGAGATCCAAAGAGTCGCAATTTTACACGAGAAACAGAGATATTTGCTCAGTTCGGCAAATATCGCATTTTCACTAAGTTTTATGTTTAATTTTAATGATATTTCAAAAACACATTTACGTCGACTAGTTTTAACTTCAACAATAAATCACCTACAAAAACTACAATAGAATTTATAGAAGAAAATTGTAAAAAGAAAAATATAATTGTCAAAAAACATGAACGTTTTCCCATGCTGAAAAAATAGCACAATAATATTTTACATTGTAATCATAAATTATTGGAAACAAAATATCCGAAGAGGTAAGAATAAAAAGTAAAGCAAAAAATAGGCTGGTATACTGTATCAACTAACCTGCCTAATATTAATTTAAAAGTATTTAAATTAAATTATTTTGAGTCATTTATTCTGAAATAGGCTTAATAATGAAGCTCTTACTGCCGTCACAAGCTGCCACAAAATTGGCCACAATTGGCCACAAGCTGTCACAATTATTTGGGGCGAATTCAAATGCTACCTTTTAAACACCGAGACCCCTTGTAAAAATATTTTAAAACCCAATGACCTTAGATATTTTAGCTGCGAGGATTTGTGTAACTTTAATAAATTAATTTTAAAATGTTTATTCTTTTCCGTTTTTATGTTCATTTGCAGAAGATACAATACAACAAGAAAATATGTGGCATGTATCACGAGGAATTATTTGCTCACGAGTAGTTAAATAATTCATACAAAAACACAGAAAATGAGAACTTACACCAAAGACTCACCTCCCTCTCCAATTTATTTCGCAAAGCGAAAGTACGAAGTGGCATTTATCTACATCAAAGGTCAAACAGCGATATTTTTGTCCCAAATAAGGCTGATTTTGACACTGATTAGTTAAAAAAACTTTTTCCAAAAAAATTAACAAAAAATTAACAAAAAAAACAACAAAAAATTAGCAAAAATAAAATATAAATGTTTTTACTTTTATAACTTTAATAAATCAAATAATATTAACACTTTGATTACTAAATATCAGTGTAAGTAGCCTATATTAAACTGACAATGCACATTCACTTGTATTTTTTTCAGTAAAGTGAAAATTTTGTTCTGGCCTTGGGAAGGCATAGGGATTTTGCGCCCAACTTATGTTAATTTCTGCTCGTTTTGAGTTTGACTCGGTTATTTATTGTAATTTCTGTTCGTTTTGGGTTTCATTTATTTATTGCTGCTGATTTGCGGTAGATTCACGCTTGGTAGATTGTTTGATTTTATTTTTGCTCATTTTTTGTTTAATGGAGTTCTTTACTTTTATTTGAAAAACTTATTTTGTGGAAGAAGGTTTTACTCAATTAATTTCTGTTCGTTTTATATTGACATAGTCTTTTCAGGAAAAAGAAAATAATACTTTAAATCTTTTCTTTTTTTAAGACTTTATAGTTTGGCCTACTATTTGTATGCTGGAGAAAAATTTTCAGCAATTTTTAACATCATGCACCCTTTTAAAATCTGGACACGAATAGTAGTGTTTAGTTTAGTTTCATACCTCCTGTAGTTGACCTGAAATGGAAAACTTGATACCATTCTCAAAAAATCTGTTTACTTTCTTTGATAGCTTGGATACGCTTATGCTATTTTGATGTGGTTACATTTTAAGAGCAGAAATAGCCCCAAAAGTTTGAACATAATACCCTCAGTCGTTCTTGGGATACTGCTGAGATGCCTTATCGGGAATTAGAATTATCACAGTGCATTTTGATTTAATCTTAAGGCAATATTTAGTTTTTAAACATAATGGGCAAATGGAAGGGTGGGAGTGGAAGGTGGATTGGTTGCCCTACAATCACTTTCGACTATTAAAAAAGGCATCGGCCCTTTCTATTTTCAATCGAAAGAGCCCTTTTCGAAGTTCCCACGACAACTCCTTCCATACGAAGTGCCCTGGTCTAAACAACAACAACAACAAAAAATAATACATTATACCCACATCGATCTTTACTATAAAAATTTCGAACCTTCCAATCACTTTCGACTACTAAAAAGGGCACTAGGCCTTTCAATTTCTAATCGAATGAGCCCTTTTGGAAACGAAAATGCTTTCTATAAACACCTTATATGCCCCCGGGGCATAAATTAAAACCCTTACCCTAAGGTCTGTTAGGGTGGTTGTCATCCTCTAAGACCGAATTTCCAGAGCTTTCAACTAGGTTAAACAAAATGACTATCTAAATATTTTGATTGGATGTGTTTGGGGAAATGGTGGGCGTGATAGGGGCGGTAGTCGCTCTCCAATCATTTTCAACTATTAAAAATGGCCCTAGCCCTTTCAATTTCCAATCAAATGAGCCCTTTTGAAGTTTCTACGACAAAACTTTCAATAAAAGTCTTATATGCCCCCAGGGCATAACTTAAACCCTTGCCCTGAGTGCTGGGGGGGTTGTCAGTCTCAAAGACCTAATTTCCAAAACTTTCTACTACGTTGAACAAAATGGCTATCTGAAAATTTTGATTGAATGTGTTTAGAGAAATGGTGGGCGTGAGAGGGGGGTTAGTTGCCCTCCAATCACTTTCGACTAATACAAAGGGCACTAGCCCTCTCAATTTTGAATTGAATGAGCCCGTTTTGAAGTTTTACAACAACTCTATCTATAAAAACCTTATATGCCCCCAGGACAGAACTTACAACCTTTACCCTTGGGACTCTGGGGTGTTTGTCATCCTTAAATGCATAAATTCCAGAACTTCCAACTATGTTGAACAAAATGGCTCTAAACTTTGATTGCATGTTTTTGGGGAAATGGTGGGCGTAAGAGGGGGTTCATTACTCTCCATTCACTTTCGACTATTAAAAAGGGCAATTTCAATTCCCAAACAAATGAGCCCTTTTTGAAATTTCAATAACAAGTTTCTATATAAACTTTATATGCCCCCAGGGCATAACTTACAACCCTTCCACTGAGGGCTCTCATCCTAAAAGACCTAATTTTAAGAACTTTCAACTACGTTAAACAAAATGGATATCTCAAAATTTTGATTGGATGTGTTTGGGAAATTGGTGGGCGTGAGAGGGGCGTTAGTCGCTCTCCAATCACTTTCAACTATTGAAAAAGGCACTAGCCGTTTCAATTTCCAATTGAATGAGCCCTTCTGAAGTTTCTACGCTTTCAATAAAAAACATACATACCCCCAGGGCATAAATTACAACCCTTGCCCTGAGAGCTGTGGGGGGGGGGAGGGGTTGTCATTCTTAAAGACCTAATTTCCAAAACTTTCAACTACGTTGAATAAAATGGCTATCTAAAATATTGATTGGATGTGTTTGGAGAAAAGATGGGCGCGAGAGGGGGGTTAGTTGCCCTCAACTCACTTTCGACTATTAAAAAGGGCAATAGCCCTTTGGATTTCCAATCGAATGAGCAATGAGCCCTTTTTCAAGTTTCTACGACATAAATTTCAATAAAAATCTGATATGCACCCGGGGCACAACTTATAACCCTTGCCCTGAAGACTTTAGGGGGAGTGTCCTGCTCAAAGGTATAATTTCCTGAACTTTGAACTGTGTGGAACAAAATGGCTACCTCAAAATCTTTATTGGATGCGTTTAGGGAAATGGCGGGCGTGGAAGGGGTGTTAGTTGCTTTCCAATCACTTTCGACCATTAAACAGGGCAATAGCCATTTCAATTTCCAATCAAATAATATGCCCCCTGGGCATAATTTACAATCCTTGCCCTGAGGGCTGTGGGGAAGTTGTCATCCTCAAAGACTTAATTTCCAGAACTTAAAACTACGTTGAATAAAATAGCTATCTCAAAGTTCTGATTAGATGTGTTTGGGGAAAAGGCGGGCGGGAGAGGCGGGTTAGTTGCCCTCTAATCACTTTCGACTAGTTGAAAGGGCACTATTTCCAATCGAATAAGCCTTTTTTGAAGTTTCTGAGACAACATCTTCTATAAAAAACCTTGTATGCCCCCAGGGCATAACTTACACCCCTTTCCCTAAGGGCTGTGGGGGACTGTCCTGAAAAACTAAATTTCTATCTGGAAATCAACTGCACTGAACAAAATGGCTATCTCCATATTTTGATTGGATGTGTTTCGGGAAATGGTGGCCGTGGAAGGGGTGTTAGTCGCCTTCCAATCACTTTCGAGTATTAAAAAGGGCACAAGCCACTCCAATTTCCGATTGAAAGAGCCGTTTTCGAAGTTTCTACGACACCTTCTTCGATACGAAGTTTCCTGCTCTAAAGGAAAAAATTAATAAATAATACATTGTGCCAACATCGTTCTTATATACCCCAGGGAACAACTTAAAATCCTTGACCGGAGGGTTGTGGAAAGTGTCCTCCTCCTTATTTAGTCCCCGTTTCCTGTCTCGTTCTCGAGTGTCCCCGCTCTTTACTTAGGCAGCGCGATCGCGCTGCCTATGGTTTATACAACAACTTTCTACATAAACCTTATATGCCCCCAGGGCATAACTTACAACCCTTGCACTGAGGGTTCTGAGGGGGTTATCATCATAAAAGACCTAATTTCCAGAACGTTCAACTACGTTGAACAAAATGGATATCTCAAAGTTTTGATTGGATGTGTTTTGGAAAATGGTGGGCGTGAGAGGGGCGTTAGTCGCTATCCAATCACTTTCAACTATTAAAAAAGGCGCTAGCCCTTCCGATTTCCAATTGAATGAGCCCCTTTGAAGTTTCTACGACAACGCTTTCAATAAAAACTTATGCCCAGAGGGCATAACTTACAACCCTTGCACTGAGGGCTCTGAGGGGGTTATCATCCTAAAAGACCTAATTTCCAAAACTTTCAACTACGTTGAACAGAATGGATATCTCAAAATTTTAGTTGGATGTGTTTGGGAAAATGGTGGGCGTGAGAGGGGAGTTAGTCGCTATCCAATAACTTTCAACTATTAAAAAAAGGCACTAGCCCTTTCAATTTCCAATTTAATGAGCCCTTTCGAAGTTTTTACGACAACGCTTTCAATAAAAACTTTATATACCCCCAGGGCGTAACTTACAATCCCTGCCCTGAGGGCTCTGGGGGGAGGGGTTTTCATCCTTAAAGACCTAATTTCCAAAACTTCCAACTACGTTAAATAAAATGTCTATCAAAAAATTTTGATTGGATGTGTTTGGGGAAAAGGTGGGCGTGAGAGGGGGCTTAGTTGCCCTCAAATCAATTTCGAATATTAAAAAGGGTACTAGGCCTTTGAATTTCAAATCGAATCAGCCCTTTTTCAAGTTTCTATGACAAAGGTTTCAATAAAAACCTTATATGCCCCCAGAGCATAACTTTCTATCTGGAAATCAACTACGCTGAACAAAATGACTATCTCAAAATTTTTATTGGATGTGTTTGGGGGGGGGGGTCTAGTTGCCCTCCAATCATTTTCGACCATTAAAAAGGGCATTAACCCTTTGAATTTCCAATCGAATGAGCTTTTTTTTAAGTTTCTATGACTTCTTTAAAAACCTTATATGCCCCCAGGGGATAACTTAAAACCCTTGCCCTGAGGGTTGTGGGGGAGTGTCCTCCTCAGAAACATATTTTCTATCTGGAAATCAACTTCGCTGAACAAAATGGCTATCTAAAAATTTTGATTGGATGCGTTTGGGGGAATGATGGGCGTGGGGGGGGGGCTAGTTGCTCTCCAATCACTTTCAACTATTAAAAAGGGCACTAGCCTTTTGAATTTCCGATCGAATAAGCCTTTTTAGAAGTTCTACGACAAAGCCTTCTATAAAAACCTTATATGCCCCTAGGGAATAACTTAAAACCCTTGCCCTGAGGGCTGTGGGGGAGTGTCCTCCTCAAAAACATATTTTCTATCTGGAAATCAACTACGCTGAACAAAATGGCTCCCTCAAAATTTTGATTGGATGTGTTTGGGGGAATGATGGGTGGGGGGGATGGTGTGGGCTAGTTGTCCTACAATCACTTTCGACTATTAAAAAGGGAACTAGAACTCTCAATTTCCAATCGAATGAGCCCCTTTTGAACTTTTTAAGACGACTCCTTCCATATGAAGTGCCCTGATCTAAAAGAAATAAATTAATACATAGCATATTGTGCCAACATCGTTCTTATATGCCCTCAGGGCATAACTTAAAATCCTTGCCCCGAGGGTTGTGGGGAGTGTGCTCCTCAAAAACATATTTTCTATATGGAAATCAACTACGCTGAACAAAATGGCTATCTCAAAATTTTGATTGGATGTGTTTGGGGGAATGATGGACGTCGGGGGGGGGGCTGGTTGCCCTCCAATCACTTTCGACTATTTAAAAGGGCACTAGCCACTCCAATTTCCAATCGAATGAGCCCTTTTCGAAGTTTCTTCGACAACTCCTTCGATACGAAGCGCCCAGGTATGGAGAAAAAAAAAATAAATAATACATTGTGGCAGCATCGTTCTTTACTTAGGCAGCGCTAGCACGCTGCCTATGATTCTGAAACCTCCAAAATTTTAGATACATTTCTTACTATAGTAATTAGCCAAATTGTGATTAGCTTTCATTGCCAAATTAGCCAAAAACTTAAAAAGAGTAGTTAATGTCTCTCAACTCGTGCAGTGTGGATAGAAATTTTCTGTACGACAATTCAAATATGCTTCTTTCGGAGAAGCATATGGCGATTCTTATAAAGTGAAATTTGGCTTATATAACATTAATACCTTTGCAAAAGCAAAAACCGCTATAGGTGGCCGTTAAGGAAGTTTCACACTCGATGATTTACCTTGGGGCTAATCAGCTATTAAGTTAGCCTAATTAAGGCCCAAAAGCTACAAGGTTATTAGGGGCTAAAAAAAATCGGTTGCAGCAACTTTACACTCATGATACCGGACATTGGAAGGGTGCTTTTCATTCCTGATATAAAGAGCTTAAATCGCTTGATGAAAGATTTTATGAATGGCCTATAATAAAAGCTTTTGTTGTTTTTTTTCAAATTTTTGCGTTATAGAACTCAACAATCCAAGAATATAAAAAATGCTGCACCAGAAAACCTAGGTATAAGGAAATATCCCTTCCTCCAAAAAAGGCACTTTGAGGAAATCATCAAATTTTTAGTCTAAAGAAAATTGTAGCAAATAGGTCCTTTTACTCGTAAAAGCCGCATATGTTTGAAAAGACGTATATAACCTATTTTACGAGGAGAGGCTACTATTCATAAGTTCCAGAACTACTGGTTGACCCAAGTGAAAGCTGCAATTTATAAGGCGGGCTGTCACTTGCGAAGGTTTCTTCGCGAAGGAAATGGACCGTTTCAAGAGCTAAAATTGCGGGATAGAGCAAGGCAAAGGCGCTTTCCCCTACAAAAGCACTAGTCGTGCTTTTGCAGGGGAAAACATAGGCATAGTCACGTCGTTGACTTGTAGATATTGGTCTTGTAGATATTAGATAAGACTTGTAGATATTAGATAAGACTTGTAGATATTAGATAAGACTTGTAGATATTAGATAAGACTTGTAGATATTAGATAAGACTTGTAGATATTAGATAAGACTTGTAGATATTAGATATTGGTTATGCCCCTAGGGCAATATTAGAATATTAGGTCTAAATTATTAGGTCTAACAATTATTAGGTCTAAACATGCTACGGTGGTAATTAAAAATAATATATTTTTTTTGTAATGTAAAAACAAATTAAAAATAAGTAAAAAGGAAATAAAATTTTTGAAAACGTAAGATAAATAGTCCTACTATCGATTGTTCTAACTCTTTTAGTTGATGAAGGTTCTGCCATTTCTTAGCCAAGAAATTCACCTAAATCTGGAAAATTCACTTAATCTGTGTTTTACAGAGCTTTAGTTGAATTTGATATGCTTTATCTCGCTTAAGTGCCTGCCTTAAGTAAAGTACAGAGGGGGGGGGGGTAAATTTGTCGTCTTTTTATTTTTTGTTCAATGAAACTACCAAAACGAGGCATTTTCAATAAGAAGTACTCCCAAAAAGGTATTTTAAAAATATATAGGGAGGGGCAATAATATCTATGGGGCACAAGCCCCTTATGGCTTCTCTGTAGTTTGAAAAATAACTTTTTTGCAGTTTTATATTAAGGTTGAAGAAGATTTTTAGTAAAAACACATAAAAATATTCTCCAAAATCTACGGGGTGTGGGTAAGAAATTTCGGAAGCAAATACTTTCCAGCCTCCCATCCTCTAATTGATATCCCTTGATACATATCACCTTAACACCTTTTGAATCAATTTATTTCATAACACAATGAAATAGATTTAGTTTAGTACCCCTTCAATTCTCACTTATTCAAAGCTTTAGTGATTCTTCACTTGTGTTATTATAATTTAGTTCCTTTTATTATTATCAGTATTTTATTGAGCAATAAGTACAACTGATGTCAGTGGGGTAGTCAGGGAGCAAAGGTCACCAAACGTGGTACTGCCATAGTGGCGCACTATTTATGGCATATTAGTTATATTTTTAATGCAAACATTTACCTAATTTTTTTTATTGTTTAATATATATAGATTTTGAAGGATATTTAAATGATTTTATTTTAAGCAGATAAAAGATTTGCTATGAAACAATTGAGAATATCAACACTTATTATACGGTTCATACGTACAATTGCTGGAAAATGAAAAATCATGAAATTGTTCTTAATACCGTTCTCGTTCTTAATAAAATGTTGTCTAATCGTTCTCAATAAAGATTGTCCTTGTTTCCAACGGTTCAAAGCCTCCCTTTTAATACCATCCCACCAAGTTCCTATTTCCTTTAAATCTTTTCTTTGTGACGACCTCCCACCCCAGACGAGGACGACCCGCTTTTCGATTAGCCCTAGAAGGTTGGCCGAAAAGAACAATCTTCGACAAACTGTCATTCTTCATCCGCACAACGTGCTGTAGCCACCTCAACCTTTTTTTCATTATGGCCCTGAGAGCGTTATTGAACCACATTTTTCGTACGGCCTATTGTTTGAAATAAGGTCAGTCAGCCGGGTAACTAGAACAGTCCTTAAGCAATTTCTACGGAAAACATCTAGCAAATCTTCATCTGCTTTTCGGAGCGCCCATGCTTCAGAGCCATATTTGACCAGTGCCATCGCTGTAGCTTCTAATATTTTAATCTTGGTTTGCAGACTATCTTCCTATTCTTCTTCCGAACTTTTTTAATCTTTTTATAGCTTTTTATTTAGCTTTGATATGTACAGCTTTTTTATTGTTGCTTAAGTCTTCAAAAAGTCAAAATTGTTAAGAAACATAAGGATTAAAATCAAGTCTTAAACAAGCGACCAACTGAGATGCTCATCGCTTTTTTCTAATCAAACAGTTTCCTGGTAACGAACTGTAAGTAAGGAGCGACCGGCTCAATAGTAACCGAAACTCTAAAAAACAGGATTTTGATACCGATAGATGTATCAAAAGAATCAGATTTTAATACTGATTTAAAATGTATAAGTATTATCAAGCTTAGTCCTACCAATCAAAAGTTACGCGCCTGAGAAAATTTGGCTAATTTTCGAAAAAAAGGGGGAAAGACCCCCTAAAAGCTATAAAACCTAAATGAAAATCACACCATCAGATTCAGCGTACAGAGACCCCTACTGTAGAGGTTTCAAGCTCCTATCTACAAAAATGTGGAATTTTGTATTTTTTGCCAGAAGAAAGATCACGGATGCGTGTTTATTTATTTTTTTGTTTTTACCAGGGGTGATCGTATCGACCAGTGGTCCTAGAATATACTGAGAGGGCTCATTCAAACCGAAATTAAAAGTTCTAGTGCCCTTTTTGAGTGACCAAAAAAATGGAGGGCAACTAGGCCCCCTCCCACGCTCATTTTTTTCCCAAATGCACCCGATCAAAATTTTGATACAGCCATTTTGCTCAGCATTGTCGAAAATATAATAAATATGTCTTTTAGGATGACTTAATACCCCAAAGTCCTGGGGGGAGGGCTGAAAGTTATGAACTTTACCCAATGTTTACATATAGTATTGGTTATTGGGAAGTATACAGACGTTTTAAAGGGGGATTTTTTCTGCTAGTGTGGGGGGGGGGGGTTATGTGGGAGGATCTTTCCATGGAGGAATTTTTCATGGGAAAGGACACTGCTATGAAGGGGGGCGCCGGATTTCCCAGCATTATTTAAGAAAAAACGATCAGAGATTAAATAAAAAATAAAAAAGTTTTTCAACTGAAAGTAAGGAGCAACATCAAAATTTAAAACGAACAGAAATTATTAAGTATATGATTGGGTTCGCCCCCTAGTCAATACCTCGCTCTTTAAGATAAAGATTTTTTAGTACTCTCATAAGAACTATTTATTCTAATTAACGGCCTTTGGTGATTAAGGGGTCATTTTTAAGGAATTGGAAAAAATTCGAACTTCAGCGTAAAGAGCGAGGTATTGACTAGGGGCGAACTCCATAATATACGTATTAAAAATATATGGATATAGAAGTTTGTTGCATTTGTTGCATATATGGATATAGAAGTTTGTTGTTTTGATTTTTGATAATTCTTAAGTTACGTATATTTATTACTAATAAAAACGTTCGTAAATAAAATTAAACAACTTTCGAGAAAGCCATTTAACCAAATAAAAGTAAAATTAATATGCCAATTTTTTTTTAATTATTCATGTACGGTGATCAAAAATCAAAACCTCCATTAATTCAAAAACGTTCAAAAATTAAATAAAAAAAAAACATTTTTTTTAACTGAAAGTAAGGAGCAGCATTAAAACAAAACGAACAGAAATTATTCCGTATATGAAGGGACTGTCCCCTCCTCAACGCCTCGCTCTTTACGCTAAAGTTAGACTCTTTCTCACAACTATATTTTTTAAAACAATAAAAACTTTAGCGTAAAGAGCGAGACGTTGAGGAGGGGACAGCCCCTTTCATATACGGAATAATTTCTGTTCGTTTTAAATTTTAATGTTGCTCCTTACTTTCAGTTGCAAAAACTTAGTTTTTTTTTTTATTTAATCCCATTTGAAATCGAGTTTGAATTTGCAGCTTTTTTTTGGAAAGTCAGAAACACCGTATGACAAATAAATAATTTTAGCAGTAAACAGGTCAGTAACTTAAATTCTGATAAAAGAGATGTATGCCATGAAAGCAACACAGAAGCAGCGTTGCCACCATGGTACAATTGTACCGTTGTTGGTACAATTTAGAGTTCCTGATACAATGGGGTACATTTGGACATTTCAAGGTGCAATAAAAACATTCTAGTACATTTTGTCTGTACTTGCGGGGTCAAGTTTAATTATTTCGAAACTCCCTAAGTTACCTCTTAGGGAAGGGGATTTTCGTCGAGGTTACATAAAAGAAATCTCCGCGAATTTCAAATTAATCATCACACGAGAAATAATGCATAAAATTAATTCTGAGAGAGGATGAAGATATTAGTAAAAAAAAATGTTTGCCCTCTAGTATATTCTAGTAATTTTGACTCTGAAATAGAAACTGATATAGAATGCTATACTACTACTACTACTAACAACTCACCGCAGCACCAAGCCGCCTGAGGCCAACACAGCTACGCACACTCCTCCTCCATCCAAAGTTTTTCAACTTGCTATAGTTGTGCTACAAAGAATCTTTTGAGTACAATTTGGTCGCAATTTATCTCAAAGCGTTTAAATTCTGCACCGATTTAATTCAACAGCGATTCGATTTGTTGGAGAAATCCTCTAAAAATTTTAGTTAACAGTTTTTGTTTGAACGGCGGAAACGTGACTGTTGGGAAAAGGATAGCTATTAGTTTTGTAAAACTGTTTTCTCTGGGTGAACTCGGAGATAATTAGCTTAGCCTGAGTAAGATAAACTACTATGCAGGTATATTCTAATTAAATATTTAAGATACATGCGTCTTTCCACATGATTAGTCTTTAGATACTTTTTGGATACCCCACTAATGACATGGTATTAGAAGACCACATTGATAACGGTTGCATGAAGATTAGTTTTAAATCTCTGTAATAAAGCAATTGATAAATTAATACCAACACCAACAACCAGGGGCGTCCCGAGGATCGTTTTATTCGGGAGGCGATCTTCGTAAATTCTACCGAATCCCTACCTGATTTATGCCGAATTTTCAGCAGAAATCAAGAGTTTTGCTAAATTTCAGCCGATTTTGCCAAGTTCCTGTCGAAATTTTCACCTTCGGCCAAAATTTTTATCAAATTTCAAAAAGTTGTGGGGGGGGGATGCCCCCCCCCCCTCGGGACACCCCTGCCGACAACATTACTGATTTTTTTTTTCTATTCACTTCCTTATTTTTAGGCTGATGAACTACGGCCCATTTTTGACACTAGCACTTCTAGTGGCAACCACCTCATGCCTTTACATCATAGACGAGTCCTACGATGATTTAAATACTTACCCTATTTCATCACAAGAATATGACAGTCCTGGTTCTGAAGAAATATATGAAAATAGTTCAGATATGGACAGAGGAAAAAGAAGAATATCTATTAAAAAGCAGTTAGTGGCTAAGCGACGAACAAGACATAGAACCAGGGAGTGTCTTCCGTCAACAACGGAAGTTTACAATTTAATTAAATCTTTACACAGAGAGTAGGGCATGGCAGAAACTTGGAAAAATTTAGAATGTGTAATCAGATGGTACATCCACAACGACTGAGAGCACATGTTCGTTTTCTGGGATGAAACCAAAGTTGTGAAGTAATAAGTTGGAAATATTTTCAAATAAAAATTTTTAGTTTGATGCAATATTTCAAGTTGTTAGCTTTGTCCAAATTTGTTAGGGTTTTTACAATTCGAGAATTATTGTAAATCCTGACAAACTGATAAAACGGCTGGTGATATTGAATTGGGGTAATCTTTAAACTATTTGAATCGGAGTTCGATATGTCACTGCAGGAATTTTGCACGGCAGGAACGAGTTCTAGCGCCACTGGACGATTTCGTTGCAAACCGACGTTGTCCTTCAAACTACAATGACGGACAAGGCCGTCAACAGGTCGTGTTTGGATTTTTTAACTCCTACAAAAGTAATAGAAATACAAGTCCATGGGAATAATTTTTTTAGATTCCCCTACCCCCGCCCCCCTACAAAATCCTGGATATGACTCTGATGATGGGATGTCTAAGATCCAAGATAAGATTTTACTAGTCCCATAAAAGACTTACCACGCCTGTAAGGGAGGGGTAAAACATACGAGTCATAAGGCTACTAAGGTAAAAAGAGAATTGTACCAGCAGTAAAAAAAGAATATAATCAAGAAGTTAAATGGATTAAATCAATTCTTCCCAAAAAAAGAGAAAAAGGAAGAAAAGAGAAAAAACGTAGAGGAAGCTAAAATCTTTCAATAATTTTTTCGAATAAGCTAAACAAATGACACCTTCGCATTCCATACAATATGAACAGCTATTACAGGAATGAAATCTCACCTTACGGAGGGAGTAAAAAGAATTTGAATGTGATTTGTATAACGAAGAGGATAATCATTCTGATCAGGAGTGAAAGGCATATGACCAGTGAGAGGATGATGGAGATCTCCATAAAGCTGAGAAAAAGGTAAAATATACACTTGCAAAATATAAAGCAATTCAAAGTTAAGTAAGCGATATCTCTTGAACTACTAGTTTCCTATCAGAGCAGGATACGCCATAAAGACAGGATCAATTCCCAATATAGAAGTAAGATCTAACACGAGTGGTTTCAATAAAAAACGACATAGTCTCCAAACTATATAGACGAGATATTTGAAATCAGAAGGGGATATCTTGCGGCGGAAATTTTTGTACGACAGGAACAAGTTGTAGCACCACTAGATGGTTTCATAGAAAAACGGCGGGTACTTATCTTATAGCACCTATGGTGAGTTCTTCATCTAAGTAGAACATGTTTCTCTGACTAATCCTGATGAAATATCACAAAATATGATGGAAATATAATACTTTAGAAACAAATTTGGGCTACATATTTGCATACAAGGGGGGGGGGGAGCAAGGTAAAGCGGATCTGCATGCAAAATGTGTTAGATACAATTATTCTGTATATTATGAAGCAAGAATTGTTTTCTAACTTCACACTCTCCAAATACTTTACCCCCAACTCCCCTAATGTGCAAATATATAGCCCAAATTATATATTTCCCATCTATTCTATCACTTGTCCTTGTCTTGTCTCGCGCTAAGCTGAAAAAAGTAACGAAGAAACCGGTTCTACAGCGCGTCAATGGATGAAGAACTTAACATAGGCGCTATAACAGGTAAGTACCAAACGGTGTAGTCCTTTCAGATTAGGGTAGTGGGACATCTGGAATTAAAGCAGGATTTGGTAGAAGGACAGGATCATTTTACAAAGTAGGAATAAAATGTAACTTTCGTTGGGTGATTTGATTTCTTAAAAATTTTAATCTTCAAGCTGTGATAATTGGATGCTTGAGTTAGTATAATATGTCAAAAAGAGAACAGCAATTTTTTCATGCTAGGTACAATTTCTATGACCCTCGCACGTGTTCAATGAAAAACGGAGAGGTCTTCAAACTGCGATAATAGGATATTATAAATTAGATTAGTATTTGCCATACACGAAGGATTATTTTGTGCTACAAAACTGGACTCTAATATTCTTTAAGGGTCTCATTCAAAATGGTATGCTCTTCAAACTATATTGATGAGATATCTGAAATAAAAGGAAATAGGTCATGGAGGCAAGTAAACTTTACACTGCAGAAATGAGTTCTGAAGCTCTTGAACGGTTTACAACAATCACCCCCAGTATTTTCCTTTTGTTCATGACATGTTTTCTTTACAAAAGAGAATAGTAGCAGGACTACTCAGCATACTCGGCACTACAACTATCAAAAGGAACGATTTTTAGGAAACCATGGTCCTTCATCCGCAATAAATAACCTATTATGCGTAACCTTCCATTTTTCAAAGCCCTGGAAAATGGGATCGAATCACAGGTCTCGTACTGCTTTTTGTTTGGCATTAATTAAAAAAAAACTTTCCGAAAAATAAGTTTTTCAAAGAAAAGTAAAGGCCATTTTAAACTTAACCTCAGGAGATACAAATACCTGTTAAAATTTAAACTCAAAACGACCAGAAATTACTATTAAAGAATAAATGAAACCCAAAACGAACAGAAATTAAATAAACAATCATAGAAAAAAACATACAACAAGTAATAATATAAATGAATAAATAGATCTTAAAGCGAGTAATGCTTAGATTGAATATGAAAATCTAGCTTAAAACGAAAACAAATATTTTGCTATTAAAGTATAAATGAAACTTAAAACTAACAGAAATTAAATAATAAATCAATGCGAACAAAACATACAACATATATTAATGTAAATGAATAAATAAATCTTAAAACGAGTGAAACTTAAATTGAATATGCAAATCAAGTTTGAATCGAATAAAAATAACTACAAACAAGAGTTTGGGTATCGTCTCACTGCAGAAGCCTAAAACCCTACTGCGTCATTGGCGCTTTACTGAAAACAATTCTTTGAAATATTTTCACTTTTGTAACTTTAAGAAATCAAAAATTAATTAAGATTTTAGGGAATAAATATCAGCATATGTATATTAAATTGACAATGCACATTTTTTTTTTCAGCAAACTCATTTGAATTTTTTTTTCAGTAAAGTACAAATTATATTCTGGCTTTTAGAAAGCATAGGGGTTTTGAACCCTACTCACATTAATTTATGCTCGTTTTTAGTTTGACTCTAATATTTATTTTAATTTTTGTTCGTTTTGGGTTTCATTTATTTATTGATACTGATTTAGGGTAGTTGTATGCTTGGTAGATTATATGATAGTCCGGACGCCAGGTGTTGAAAATGTGAACCATACCACGACGGAATGGGGCTGCTACGAGAGTTAGCCTACCCTCCACCCCCTAAATTGACCATGCGGATTCAAAAATACCAATGGCACTTGCTTGCGAGTGGTGAAACACTCCGAAACTTGACATTTTATTATATTTTGGTGTTTCATGCAAGAAAATACATGCTCTACAAAGTTTGAGGTTCAGTTTTCCGCTCAAATAGAAATGCCTAGAAGCCATAGAATGTTTTCATAACAAATTACACGATTAGTAAAAAAAAAAATGGCACAGTTAAAAAAAAAAATGGCAAAACTTTATGAGTCTTGAACAGTCTTGGAAAGTATAAACAAAATCAAATTGAATATTAGATATATAATTATATTAATTGTTGAAAGATCAATCAGTTTAAGTTTTTTTTTTTTCACTGTAATTTTTATTTTCATTTTCAATGCTGTAAGAACTGGAAAATAATAAATTTGTAATATACGAGTAATTCGTTTTCAGTGAAGCACCAATGACGCAGAAGGCTTTAGGTTTTTACAGTTAAAGAAGGGGGCAGTATCCAAATTTTGCTTGTAGTGAAACTATATTTGTCTTGACCAATCTTGAAAAGAACTAATAAATTAAACTGAATATTTGATGCATAATGATATTAATTGCTAAAAGCTCATCAGTTCAAAATTTTACTGTAATTTTAACATTTATTTTCAATATTAAGTACAAAAGAAAACATTTGTAATATAATTCGTTTTCAGTAAAGCGCCAATGACGCAGTAGGTTTTAGGCTTCTGCAGTGAGACGATACCCTAACTCATGTTTGTAGTTACACTCGTTTTAAGATTTATTTATTCATTTACATTAATATATATTTTTTGTTCGCATTGATTTTTTATTTAATTTCTGTTCGTTTTAAGTTTCATTTATACTTTAATAGCAAAATATTTGTTTTCGTTTTAAGCTAGATTTTCATATTCAATCTAAGCATTACTCGCTTTAAGATCTATTTATTCATTTATATATTATTACTTGTTGTATGTTTTTTGCTATGATTGTTTATTTAATTTCTGTTCGTTTTGGGTTTCATTTATTCTTTAATAGTAATTTCTGGTCGTTTTGAGTTTGAATTTTAACAGGTATATGTATATCCTGAGGTTAAGTTTAAAATGGCCTTTACTTTTCTTTGAAAAACTTATTTTTCGTAAAGTTTTTTTTTTTTTAATTAATTTTTGTTCGTTTTTGATTGCAAAAAGATTCAAGTTTTTTTTTGCATGGGGGGGGGGGTGCTTACTGTCCGATTATTCTTGACTTTAAAAAACGGATCTAGAACTTTCAATTTAAATGGAATGAGGCTTTTATCAAAGTCTATACGATTACCTCTTTGATAAAAAACCTTATATATGAACAATAGACAGCTTGCATAACTTGTGGACAGCGATTGACAACAATGAATGGATTGAAAAAATAGCTCCAATAAGGGGGTTTAGACCATTTCACTTGCTGACACAAAGGGATCACGGCTGTTTGGAATTGACCTTAATAGGAATTTGTGTGCCAAAGCAATTTTGCATCTATCACAGAGTATATATTTTAACCTGATAATTGGATAATTATAATAGATTTCCTATGTGTTCTTCCCATACGAAACCCCTTCCCATAAGTTATAAACTCCCCTTAATAAGTTATGCCCAAGGGCATAACTTACAACGCCTACCCCTGGGCCCTGGTGGGCTGTGTCGACACCAGAGTTTTTGTTATCAGAACTTTGAACTATTTTACCAAAATGTCTATCTCAAAATTTTATCTGATGCATTGAGAGCGTGGAGGAGGGAGAGGGGCTAGTTGCCCTTCAATCTCTTTTGACTCTTAAAAAGAGAACAAGAACTTTCAATTTCCAATCAAACGAGCCCTCTCTAAAGTTTATACGAGCATCCTTCCATAAGAAATAATATGAAGGATTCGGAGAATCCTTAAATTACAACCCTTGCCCTGAGGGCTTTGGGCGAGTTTTTATCCTCAAAGACCTAATTTCCAGAACTTAAAACTACGTTTAATAAAATGGCTGTCTTAAAATTTTGATTGGATGTGTGTTTGGGGAAAAGGTGGACGTGAGAGGGGGATTAGTTGCCCTCAAATCACTTTCGACTATTACAAAAAGGCACTAGCCCTCGGAATTTCCAATCGAATGAGCCTTTTTTGAAGTTTCTACGACACCGCCTTCTATAAAAACCTTATATGCCCCAGGGCATAACTTAAAACCCTTGCCCTGAGGGTTGTGGGGGATTGTCCTCCTCAAAAACATATTTCCTATCTGGAAATCAACTACGCTGAACAAAATGGCTATCTCAAAATTTTGATTGGATGTGTTTGGGGAATGATGGGCGTGGGGGGGGGGGGGCTAGTTGCCCTCAAATCATTTTCGACTATTAAAAAGGGCTCTAGCCCTTTGAATTTCCAATTGAATGTGCCTGTTTTCAAGTTTCTACGACAACGCCTTCTATAAAAACCTTATATGCCCCCAGGGCATAACTTAAAACTCTTGCCGAGGGTTGTTGGGGAGTGTCCTCCTCAAAAACATATTTTCTATCTGGAAATCAGCTACACTGAACAAAATGGCTATCTCAAAAGTTTGATTGGATGTGTTTGGGGAAATGATGGTATGCCCCCAGGGCATATCTTAAAACCTTGCCCTGAAGGTTCTGGGGAGTGTCCTCCTCAAAAACATATTTTCTATCTGGAAATCAGCTACACTGAAAAAAATGGCTATCTCAAAAGTTTGATTGGATGTGTTTGTGGAAATGATGGGCGTAGGGGGGGGGGGGCTAGCTGCCCTCCAATCACTTTTGACTATTAAAAAGGGCACTAGCCCTTTAATTTCCAATCGAATGAGCCTGTTTTGAAGTTTCTACGACAACGCCTTTTATAAAAACCCTAAATACCCCCAGGGCATAACTTAAAACCTTTTGCCTTGAGGGTTGTGGGGGAGTGTCCTCCTCAAAAATATATTTTCAATCTGGAAATCAACTACGCTGAACAAAAATGGCTATCTAAATTTTTGATTGGATGTGTCTAGGCGAATGATGGCCATGGGGGGGGGGAGGGGGACTAGTTACACTCCAATCGCTTTCGACTATTAAAAAGGGCACTAGCTCTTTAATTTCCAGTCGAATGAGCCTGTTTTGAAGTTTCTACGACAACGCCTTTTATAAAAACCCTAAATGCCCCCAGGGCATAACTTAAAACCTTTGCCCTGAGGGTTGTGGGGGAGTGTCCACCTCAAAAATATATTTCTATCTGGAAATCAACTACACTGAACAAAATGGCTATCCGAAAATTTTGATTGGATGTGTTTTGGGGAAATGATGGGCGTGGGGGGGGGGGGGAGGGTAGGGGGGCTTGTTACACTCCAATCACTTTCGACTATTAAAAAGGGCACTAGCTCTTTAATTTCCAATTGAATGAACCTGTTTTGAAGTTTCTACGACAACGCCTTCTATAAAAACCTTATATGCCCCCAGGGCATAACTTAAAAATCCTTGCCCTGAGGGCTGTGGGGGGTATCCTCCTCAAAAATATATTTTCTATCTGGAAATCAACTACGCTGAACAAAATGGCTATCTCAAAATTTTTATTGGATGTGTTTGGGGGAATGATGGGCGTGGGGGGGGGGGGCTAGTTGCCCTCCAATCATTTTCGACTATTAGAAAGGGCACTAGAACTCTCGATTTCCAATCGAATGAGCCCCCTTGGAAGCTTCTACGACGACCCCTTCCATATGAAGTGCCTCTGGGAAAAAAAAATAATAATAAATAATAAAACATTGGAGCCGTATGGCCTTTACTATAGGCAACGCCACAGCGTTGCCTCTGATATTGTTTTTTTTCAGTCGATTCCTCTGGAAAACATCTAGCACATCTTCCTCAGCACAAAGACATTTTACATAAATTTAAAGCCAGAAACTTGGGTCAACTAGATATTTTTTTTTTTTTTTTTTTTAATATCAATAAGTGAGGAAACTAATTTACTGGTTGAGAGACCATTTTGTCTTTCTGAAGTGGCTCAGTGGGTGCCTCCAATAAAATCATCCTCCAATAATAAACCATTATTATTAAAATCATAAATAATAGTAAAAAAATCATCCAAAAAACCAAAACATAACAATTTATGTAGAAATTACAGGAGATATCCCAAAAATCATATTATTTAACGTTCTAGAGAAATGAAAGAAACTTCAATAGCCAAACACGCTATAAACCAGCCGTTATTTCAACTCTTCGGGTACAATTCTGATAATAGAAACATATCCAAAAATCAAGTTATAATATTTTCTAGCCCCAAGGGAACTTCACATTCATTATGAATGGTTTATTGCTTTATTTAGAATAACATAGTACAACTTGTGCTTATCAACTAATAACAAGGCGAATTCAATTCGTCAAGTTGTTTCAGTGGAATTAAATAAATTTTATGGTTGATCACTTTATTTCGCCAAAGGGGCTGGTGGTACTGACAAATTATCAGTAAAATAAATCCCTTTATCACTAGGTGGGCGTGCTAGGAGATGTTACCATGTTTGCGCCTAGCGGTTTTGACATGAATTTACTTCCCCTCCCTTTAAAGTTTGTCAGGTGTTTTATATTCAAGAAAAAAAACGATATCGAAAATTAGAACCATGTGTTTGTACTTCGGTCAATACAAACACACAACACTTTTTTTCATTCCTTCCTTTTAAAAATTTATTTATAGAACGAGATTTTTCTCTTTCTGTAAAAAGGAATATAGGAAAGTATTTGATACTCAATCTACTATTTTTTGTTTATTTAGGCCATTTTTATCTTTTTATCTCTCATTTTCTTATCTCCCTTTTTATCTTTGTCTTTTATATCTTTTACATAGTTCACACTATTTTGTCTTTGCTAATATTGTTATAAACCAAATATAAACACGAAAAGAATAAATATAAAACTTCGATTAGTCAGCTTTTAATGCACAGTAGCCAATACATTATTACATATGAAGGTTTATTACCAGTGAAAAACAACAACACATTTTCCAAAGTGTCCTCCGCCGCCAATTGTGCCTAGGATGCACAATCCTGTAGATCCCGAGCAATTGGCATAATTCCCCAGTTTTTTACCACCTCCCCCCCACTAGATTATGAATACCTTTTTGTAGTTGTTTTCTATGAACAACACCTTATTTGGCATTTTCATTGGGAAAAAAAGAACAAAAACCCCCCAGCAAAACTGTCTCTTCAAATTGGAAAAATATACCCCCCCTCCTACATTCCCGTAGTTTGACAACACAGAGCAGTTTTCCGCTGGCACAGTTACATCAACACAAAAACACTTATCCTTCAATTTCTAATAGAATGAAATTTAGCACGTCTACTTTTAAAATAGGTTCACTTATAAAAATGTACTTTAGAATCATATATTTTTAATTATTTCTAAGTGAACAAAATAATTTGAATAACTATGGATATAATGTGTCGTAACTGACCGCAGCGGAAGGGTAACAATTACGACACGTCTCATAATCTCTCACCATCTCAGCAACACATTAGCAGATTTCAAATTTTGATAGATTTATTATTTGCATGCAAATTAAATTTATTTAATAAATTACAAACTTAATTTAAAAATATAATATTTTAAAGAACTATATTATCAAGGTGGATTCCTAAAATGGACGACAATCAAATAAGCGTAATGTCTCTTCTCTTCACATATCTTAGAAGCTGTAAAATGGCGCTGGCTGTGACACCGGGTATTCTGCTTGCGGCAGCTATCTGAAGAAGAAGAAAAAGGTTAGAGTAAACATTTTACTAATAAATCAGCTAACTCGTTTTAAATCAAGGGAAACACCTTAAGGTGTCTATAATGTGATTTTTTTTTTCATACCGCGCTGGTTCTGTTATGTTAATATAACTGGATTTTTTACGATTTTATTTAAAGGATCTAATATTTCACCGTGAAAAGAGGTCCGTACAAGGAAACTAATATTTTTTGTTGAAAAGAAAAGGTTGAAATCTATCTGGTTTAGAAATAGAAACCAGGCTCCATGAGCTACGCCCAAGGGTCCCCGATACCAATTTTAACACCTAGATATTACATCGACAGGTTAACGCAGCCACAGTTTTATAGGAGGGGAGGATAGACAAAGAGCTTGCTAGCATAAATGCGGATATATAAAAGTATATATATATATATATATATATATATATATATATATATATATATATATATATATATATATATATATATATATATATATATATATATATATATATATATATATATATATATATATATATATATATATATATATATATATATACATATATATATATATATATATATATATATATATATATATAATATATATATATATATATATATATATATATAATACATATATATATATATATATATATATATATATATATATATATATATATATATATATATATATATATATTATATATATATATATATATATATATATATATATATATATATATCACACGCCGGGCCTGGCACTTGGCACTCGGCACGCTTCTATATATGGATTCTCATTATCGCTTATTTTCTAACCACAGACAATTTGAGACAATTTGCTGTCTTTTCATACTGCAGTCTATTCAAAGATATTTGATTATAAAAGCAGGTCCGATTACTAAAAATGATGTCCACTAAGCTTCAAACTTTTAGTTTTCTCTATTAAGGTTTTTTTAAATTGTTGTAATCTGTTGCTAAAATAAATACAAATATATATTGCAATTACCAGCCGTCTGGCCCGGCACTCATACGCGGCAGGCTTCTATATATGCATTCTCATTGTCGCTTGTCTTCAAACAGCAGATAATTTGCTGTCTTTTCATACGGCAGTCTTTTCAAAGATATTAATTTAAAAAACTTTTTCCACAAAACAGATTTTCAAAGAAAAGATAAGAACTCAATTAAACAAAAAATGAGCAAAAATAAAATCAAATAATCTTCCAAGCGTGAAACTACCACAAATCAGCATCGATAAATAAATGAAACCCAAAACGAACAGAAATTACAATAATTAACCGAGTCAAACTCAAAACGAACAGAAATTACAATAATTAACCGAGTCAAACTCAAAACGAGCAGAAATTAACATAAGTTGGGCGCAAAACCCCTATGCCTTCCCAAGGCCAGAACAAAATTTGTACTTTACTGAAAAAATATAAATGTTTTTACTTTAATAACTTTAATAAATCAAATATTATTAACATTTTGGTTACTAAATATCAGTATATGTATATTGAACTAACAATGCACATTCATTTGTATTTTTTCAGTAAAGTGCAAATTTTGTTCTGGCCTTGGGAAGGCATAGGGGTTTTGCGCCCAACTTATGTTAATTTCTGCTCGTTTACGAATCAGGGAGTGAATTTTATCTTACAAAAAAACCCTAATTTTAAAATTTTCTGGTAATTTTCTAGTTTGAATTAAACCATTATAATTATTGCTCAGGTACCGTAAATATTTTTGCAGTTTACATAATAACTTTTGCGATTCTGAATCACTACATGGCTTCATTTGTAAAAACCAAAAATTAAGGCCCTTAACGAATTTTTTCAAACTTCTGACCTGTCTAAATCGTTTTTTTTTTTTTTTAAGGCCAGAATATACCAGGATGGCAATTTTCCCGAAAAAATATGGAGCCGTTTTCGAGAAAAAAAAATATACATACATACATATATCCATAGACAATTATTGCTCATATATATATATATATATATATATATATATATATATATATATATATATATATATATATATTATATATATATATATATATATATATATATATATATATATATATATATATATATACATATATATATATATATATATATATATATATATATATATATATATATATATATATATATATATATATATATATATATATATATATATATATATATATATATATAATATATATATATATATATATATATATATATATATCAGGGCCGTATCCAGGATTTTTGTTCAGGGGGGGGGGGGTTTACTAATTTCTGACTTTTTTTTTGGGGGGGGGGGGCCGACCAGTATTCAGGTGCTCCTTTTTCCTGGTTTTGGTGTTGAGTTTATAGTTTACTAATTTTTGACTCAGTTTTCGACTAATTTTACTGATTTTTACCTAGGTTTTACTAATTTTCGACTTATTTTCGAGTCGGTCAAAAATTTCGGGGGGGGGGGGGGTTCAAACCGGGTAAATCCCCCCTGGATACGGCCTTGATATATATATATATATATATATATATATATATATATATATATATATATATATATATATATATATATATATATATATATATAAATTACGGTTAATAAACAACAAAATGTTAAAGGAAATTGAAAGAGTAAAGAGAATGAGAAGAAGTCCATAGAAGGGAGAAGAAAGAGGAAAAATACAAAAAAAAACATTTAGCCACCTAAACAATTTTTTTCTTAAGAATTCAATTAAATCTCAGTTTTGAATGCATTTTTGAGCATATCGGAAAAAACAACAAAATACTCTCGGCAGTTTTTTTTTTTTTCAACCGATGATTAGGCAATAAAATCCAAACCTGAAATATTTTTTTTTGTACGTTTCCCCCCATTGGTTCCTTTATACACTAATTTGGATTTGGCTTCTAAAATACTCAATTTCCCCAGAATATATGAATAATTTTTAAAAGCATTCTTTTTCAATGAGGAGATGCAAAAACCGTTGGAAACTTACCTTTCCTCGAAAGAATTTAACGAAGAGATACGAATATACTTACTGTTTGTGGCTTAGACGAAGCAAGTCTCTCTTTTTCTTCATTAGATAAATTCAAACGATTACTGCAAAGAAAAGAAAAAAATTTATTGTCATGTGAAAACATACACACACAAAACAATGCAAATAACGATAGCCTCGTACCCAACAGTGCAAAGCAATGTCGCCATCCTTTGTAGTTTACTATTAATTTTTTTATTAATTTTTTTTTCCCCAGGCTGAAGTTTTTCCTCACGTCTGTTTAACACCTCAAACCCAATTCCTCAGCATTTAGTGTTTTTTTTTTTCTTTTTTAGTGGGTTTTGAACTCAAAAATCGAAGATGTGTCATTTTAAATCATTCCAGGGAAAAAACTTAGTTGACGTTGCTTGAGCAACGTGGTTGGTTGACAAAACCTATAAAAAAGTAACAAGACGTTGTCCTTGCTTCTTGCCTTCAGATTGAGCCATGTATCTAGTTGTCAATCTCTCAGAATTTTTGAAACGATGTGTCCCAAGATGAACAGTTTCCAAAAATTAAATAATGACACGCTTTGAAGGAGGCAGGGTCGTATCCAGGACTTTTTTTTTTTTCGGGGGGGGGGGGGGGTACAAAAGAAAAGCTTAAAAAAACACATAAAAAAATGTTTATATTCATTTTGTTACGCTTTTACGAGTCGGACAAATATTTCGGAGATGGGTTGGGTTCAAACCCCCTAGCCCCTGGATACGACCTTGAAAGGAGGTCTCAGAATAGACTGTTGCTGCATAAAAACAAACGTTATTCTCTTATAAATACTGTTCTTTTTAAAACGAACTCTTTATACAACCTTGTGTCGTATTACTTTGCCCTAAAACACAAAAAAAACTAACTCAATCCATGGAATCCTTTCTAATAATTCACCATTTATGAGCTAAGGCCAGGTCAGTTCTTAAGCTAAGGTCACCATTATCTGTCTTTCATATATTTGTTGGCAAGAGTAACTTGATTCTGCGTCTGTAACCGAGTTATTGCCACATGCCCGCTATACTCACAATTGCGAAACTACGTCACTGCGCTGCCTTGACATTTTACCCCGTATTCAATAGAGCGAATTGGAATTAATTGCATTAACTTACTGAATAAGTGTAATTACCACGCTCTATTTAACGTGGTTTGAGCAGAAAAATTCAATTTCTTACACACTCACACACAAAAAAGAAAGAAAAAAAAAAATCTTGAAAACCCATAAAATTTTCGAAATTAACCAGAAGTACCATTAGCTGATTTTAATAGATAAATATTCCAGGAGTTTTCTATCTGTAAAAGCACTAATTTAAATTTACTATTACTTATTACTATTTCCATTTACTCTAAAGCACAAAAAGCATTCAATTAATTTCAACGTGTTTCAATAATTGCTTTTGAACACCAATTCAATAAGCACAATTCGTTGCGTACATGATTGGCACAGGCATGCGATCCGCTGAAGATGAAATTCTCTACGATTATTGCTACCTGAATTGGGTATAATTCTTTAGTTTAAACACTAATAGATCCCCCTCCCATTAGCCAGCAGCCGTTGCAATTGCAGCTCTATAAATTAAAACCAAGTGAAAATATTGAAAAACGGGCAGCTTTTTTCTTAATAGGCAGTACAAAAAAACAAAAACAAAGCCGTGCGTATATGCAGACATAGGCCTATAAACAGTTGAGGGGAGTGGAGAATGTTTACGAGCCTGGACCCTTACAAAATTGTCAGATTCTTCTAATTCCTTCCATAATTTTCACTACATCCAACTATTGTTTTGAGTTTTGGCGAATTTGCGAATTCTCCATAGCGAAAACAAATATACGCACAAGTGCCCATAAGTATTATATACATGTTTCAATAAAAATCCGCTTAGAGGTAAATTTACAAAAATTAAAAAAAAAGAATTCCAATAAAAAAAAGACAATCATTATTCTACTTTCATTCAAAATATAGAATTCAAAACTTTGAACTTATTAAACTGCGTGATAAGTGTTACTTATCACGGCAAAACTAGCGAGGTTGAAACAAAAATTGATCTTAAATTCCAAAAAAAAATAATCAGCTCAATAGTGCAGCTTAAACAACAAAGACAACACTGATTAATTTTTGTTATCAAGTCCGCAAATACCTAAGTTAGGAATACTTAAACAGTGTTTGCCGTATTCACAAAGAAGAATCATTCAAAATTAATTATTTAGTTATTTCCCCAAGAAAAAAAATTGCATGTCGTATTTATGGCAATAAATAAAAAAAATTGAGGAAAACAAGAATTTCTATCTTTGGAAGGAAAGAAGCAATGCACGGCAATTTCCCGCTTCTTGGATGAAAAAGAGTCGTCACTAAAAAAAGCGATAGAGCTGTAAAAAAGATACACGACTACCTTTCAAAAAAAAGAAATCGAAAGAGTTGCAAAATAGCAGGTGAACCCCCATTCTTTTTTTAATCCCACCTACACAGCACTCATTAATACTTGAATTTAGTCCCGAAGCCACGCCACGCCGACATGACGGCGGCGAATGTGTGATTTAGCATCGGCGGCGGCGCACCGCCAGGCGCGCCGAAATTTTTTTGGCGGCGCGCCGATTTTTCTGATTAAAAATAATAATAAAAAATTCCACTTCACCAAGCACGTTCAACCTCAACTTGATTTTAGTAAGGATTTTTAAATGGTTGGCTAAAAAACATACAAGAACAATATGACAAAACAGGAATTTGTTGGGCCGTGCGGAAAGTGTTTATGTTCACCGTCGATCAGACCAAGTAGAATCCTCATTTTTAGCCACTAGACCCAGGAAAACCTATGTTGTGTTTATGTTTAACATCGCATTGTTCCTATAAAATCCTGTGTTAAGTCATTTTCTTCTTGTTAATGATTTCGGCTAATGTGTGTATAACTTTCAAAGTTTGAGTTTCAAACATCTCCTGTTCATCAAATACATACGAAAAGGAAGTGAAAAAAAAACAAATAACAACATCGAAAAAACACTGTATACAAGTCAGATACCATGGCTTAACAACACCAACTATTTTAAATCAGCGGTTAAATCACTTCAGTTACAACTGATGTAACAAAAGTGAGTTTATTCGCTCTGCCTGGAGCCATTGAGCATCGATAAATACATGAAACCCAAAACGAACAGAAATTACAATAAATAACCGAGTCAAACTCAAAACGAGCAAAAATTAACATAAGTTGGGCTCAAAACCCATATGCCTTCCCAAGGCCAGAGCACAATTTGCACTTTACTAAAAAAATATAAATGTTTTTACTTTTATAACTTTAATAAATCAAATAATATTAACATTTTGATTACTAAATATCAGTATATGTATATTAAACTGACAATGCACATTCATTTGTATTTTTTTCAGTAAAGAGCAAATTATATTCTGGCCTTGGGAAGGCATAGGGGTTTTGAGCCCAACTTATGTTAATTCTGCTCGTTATAAGATTGACTCGGTTATCTATTGTAATTTCTGTTCGTTTTGGGTTTCATTTATTTATCGATGCTGATTTGTGGTGGTTTCACGCTTGGTAGATTATTTGGTTTTATTTTTGCTCATTTTTATTTAATGGAGTTCTTTACTTTTCTTTGAAAAACTTATTTTGTGGAAACAGTTTTTTTAATTAATTTCTGTTCGTTTT
This sequence comes from Artemia sinica, assembly GCA_027921565.1. NCBI lineage: Eukaryota > Metazoa > Arthropoda > Branchiopoda > Anostraca > Artemiidae > Artemia > Artemia sinica. The sequence continues at coordinate 11,415,279 of CM051259.1, read as the reverse complement.
ATATTGACATAGTCTTTTCAGGGAAAAGGAAAATAATACTTTAAATCTTTTCGTTTTATTAAGAATTTATAGTTTGGCCTGCTATTTGTATGCTGGAAAAAAATTTTCAGCAATTTTTAACAACACAGACCCTTTTAAAAATCTGGTTACAAATAGTAGTGTTTAATTTAGTTTCATACCTCATCTAGTTGACCTGAAATGGAAAACTTGATACTATCCGCAAAAAAATCTGTTTACTTTCTTTGATAGCTTGGATACACTTACGCTATTTGATTTGGTTAAATTTAAAGAGCAGAAGTAGCCCCGAAAGTTTGAACATAATACCCTCAGTCGTTCTTGGGATACTGTTGAGATGCCTTATTGGGAATTAACATTAACACAGTGCATTTTGATTTAATCTTAAGGCAACATTAACTTTTTAAACATAAAGGCAAATGGGATGGTGGGCGTGGGAGGGGGATTAGTTTCCCTCCAATCACTTTCGACTATTAAAAAGGACATCAGCCCTTTCTATTTTCAATCGAATGAGCCCTTTTCGAAGTTCCTACGACAACGCCTTCGATACTAAGTGCCCTGGTCTAAACAACAACAACAACAACAAAAATGATACATTATACCCACATCTATCTTTACTATAAAAATGTCATGCCTTCCAATCACTTTTGATTGTTAAAAAGGGCACTAGGCCTTCGATTTCCAATCGAATGATCCCTTTTTGGGTTTCTACGACAACGCTTTCTATTAACACCTTATATGCCCCTAGGACATAAATTACAACGCTTACCCTAAGGGCTGTGAGGGGGTTGTCATCCTCTAAGACCTAATTTCCAGAACTCTCAACTACGTTAAACAAAATGGCTGTTTCAAAATTTTGATTGGATGTGTTTTGGGGAAATGGTGGGCGTGGAAGGGGTGTTAGTTGCCTTCCAATCACTTTCGACTATTAAAAAGGGCACAAGCCAAACCAATTTCTAATTGAATGAGCCCTTTTCGAAGTTTCTACGACAACTTCTTCGATACGAAGTGCCCTGGTCTAAAGGAAAAAAAAAAAAATAAATAATACATTGTGCCAACATCGTTCTTATATACCCCCAGGGCATAACTTAAAACCCTGCCTAAGGGTGTGCCTAAACAAAAAAGAGAAAAAAAACGGGCCCAGCCGCCAGCGGCATAGAATTAGCGGCGGCGCTTGCGCGCTTTTGTTTTCTTTGGTTTGCAAGCTCGGGGGAGTAACCTCCGCAAAAACATATTTTCTCTCTGTAAATTGTTCAGAGTTCATCTATTGAACAATAAATTTACACAAATACACAAAAAAGCTTCCCGCCCCCGACAGACTCTACGGTCAGGAAAACAGAGAAGAAAGGAGAAAAGAAGTAATATAAAATAAATGGTAAATAATCCATAGTCTATAATTCACTAATAACTTTAGGACCACACGACGCGAGAAACCAAACCGCAACACACAAATCATCAAAACATTGCAAATCTGACCAGCACAAGCCACCCCCACCCAAAAATCCCATCCTCATAGCGGGTCTAGGAGTTTCCCATGGATATCTACCCCCTCCCCATATTCCCTCTGGATAATTTTAGATGTTCATTAGAAGGGAAACTGAAAGTTCTACTCGCCTATTTAAGTCAGAGGTAATGCTATAGCGTTGCCTACAGTAAGATCCATAAGGGTTCAATGTATTATTATTCATTTATTTTTTCTCGTAGGCACTTCATATGGAAGGAATGGTCATATAAAACATTGGAAGGGGCTCATTTGAATGCAAATTAAAAGTTCTAGTGCTCTTTTTAAAAGTCAAAAGTGATTGGAGGGCAACAAGCCAACACCGACACCGTTTTTTTTCCCCAAACACATCCAATCAAGATTTTGAGACAGCCATTTTATTAAAAATAGTCCAAAGGTCAAATATCCATGCCTCCAGGTTCGACTACCCCCCTTCCAGCCCGGGCAAGGGCTGTAAGCTACGCAAGTTGTCCGTTGTTAAGATATAAGGTTTTTATGGGAAGGGTGGTATAAACTTTTGATGCGGCTCATTCAATTGGAAATCGAAAGTTCCAGTGCCCTTTTTAAATTCAAAAGTGATTGGAGGCCAACCACCAACCTCCCACGCCCTTTACACCCAAATGCATCCAATCAAAATTTTGACATTGACATTTTCTTAAAACCAGTCCAAAGATTAAATAACTATACCACCCGGGTGGACACCCCCCCTCCTCGCGCAGCCCCCGGTGCAAGGGATGTAAGATATGTAAGTTGCTCATTGTTAACATATAAAGTTTTTTTTATTAGGAAAAGAGGGCATGTTTGATCCTAGATCTCCCAAAAAGGCTTAGAGTATTAAGATGAAACTTTAAGGAAATGTCGAAAAACATACTTTGTCCTTGCTGATTGCGAAAAGGGAATATTAGCAATATCTAAACAACGGCTGATGGTATTAGGTTGAAACTTTCAATTTGTGCTGACGAGGACTTGAGGAGAGACTGTAGGGAAACCAGCAATCCTTCCCCTTTTATGTGCCCCCCTCGTTACTAATTGTCAAAATTTTTGTAATTGTCGTTTTTTTAAACTAGTCAAAAGGTCTAATAGTTAGGAGGGGGGGGGGGGGGGGGGGGGGGCAAATGGATTAAAGTGTGGATTTTAACACCAGCACAAACTAAATTTCATTAAGATTTCAGATAAATACCAAATTAGCTTAGAGGAAGGGGCGACAGGAAGATGAAGAAAGAAATTGATATACAATCCCTCTGGATTCCCAGGAATATTTAGGGTCTCCGCTGTTTTTATGAAAGTAAAGAGTAACATTAAACTCCAAAATAAGTAATATTTACTCCGTAGAGGAGACCCGCATCCCCAACCTCCCCCTCATGGTCATAGAAACTTCGGAGGATGCTCATTCGACCGGAAAGTGATAGTTCTAGTCCTTTTTTAAATTAAAAGTAATAGGAAAACCCAACCAGCTGTTTAATATGTTTGGTCCTTCTTTATATCTGAAAAGTGATCAGACATTCTTGATCTTGCTTTGGTAAAATATAATACACCAAACACTTGCAGATAAGAGCTTTAAAAATCTAGAGTATGATGCTGGGAGATGCCTAGGAGTCCAGCTGGACATAAGGAAACATTAAGAAAACAATTTTTACTTGATAATATGCAGAATGAAAGTCTTTGGTATGAAAATGTTGGCATGAAAGTCTTTGTTATCCGCCACCCTAGTGAAGTACAACTTATTCCTGCCGATGCTTTTTGTGCGTTGAGTTGCCATGTAAACTCCTGTTTGTCTGAGCTACGCTCTTTGTCTGAGTGAGTGAGAACCCTCCTGCCTGGAACAATTGGATGTCCTCCGTCGTTAATGCAAGAGTGTACTGTCTCTTCAAAACCGTCCTATGCAGTTATTCTAAAAAAAAACCACCTACTAACCTCAAAGATCCTATTGAGCGCAAAGAGACCCTTGATACCCTGGATGGTCATGATGGTATCGTAAGTGTGAGATCTGATCATGTCAAGAAAAGGTGGGTAGTCCATACCCAAGATAAAGCCTCAGCCGTCTCTCACGCCGCCGCTGCAACTAGTCAGCTAAATGTAACCACTCATGTCCTTAATCCAAAAGTGCTTGGTATTGTTAGCAGCATCCCTGTTGTTGTGCAAAAATCAGAGCTTATTAGTATGATTCCCGGTCTCGTTGATGCAAGTAAAATTGGAAGTTCCGGATTCTTCCGCCTTGAAATTTTAGACGATGCTGCCTTAAATAAAGCTATAAATGAGGATTTGTGTTTGGGATATGAGCTTTTTAAAATTAGATGTTTTCAGAAGTTACCTCCTAGATGTTACCGTTGTCAATCGCCGAACCACATTGTCGGAAATTGCCCACTCCCATCGACTAATCAAAAGTATACACGGTTCGCTGCTGGACATTGTAATACACGTGATAATCCTTGCACTGAAAGCCCGAATTACGCCGACTGCGGGGAAGTCATGTTTCCTATAGTCTCAGATGCCCAGTGTTAAAAAAAGCTCTGAATAAGGATAAAAAATGATTGCTAGTGGCAATAGATTTCGCTTTGTTTCACTTAATATTAACGGAACCAAAGAAAAAGATCTTCTTATTGATGAGCTTCTTGATTATAATATAGTTTTCCTACAGGAACATTTTCTAACTAAAGCCAATACAGATACTCTTAAACGGTCACCCATCCACCACGCGTTTGTACGTGAAGCTAAAAGAACGCGCGGTCGACCCTCTGGGGGCCTTGCAACTTTAGTTCGCCTCGCTAACAAACCTGAGCTTATTTTTTCTGATCATAATTTACAGGCAATAAAATGCGGTAATATGGTCCTCATCAATGTCTATATGCCATGCAATCGCAAGAACATTTCTTCCCTATCTGTCTTCGCGGGTTCTTGTAAGCGACTCAGGACCTTTCTGCTAAGAGTGACCAATCAGGGATTAAATTGGATTGGGGCTGGTGTTATTAATGCCAATCTTCTGTCCCAATCTGAAAGAAGTGACCTGTTTTTGATGCTTTGCCTAGTGGCTATCAGTTAGTCAATAAAGATAAACAGTTTTACCTACATTCATAACCGTGATAGTTCTAGATCAAACCTTGATCATATTAGTTTCAAGGGGATCTCTCGTGATTCCTTCTGTCATTGTTTTGGATGATAAAATTTAGGATGATCACTTGCCTTTAACTTGTGAAATTGAGTCGCCTGCTCTACTGGCTTATAACCGTTTTTCTTACCGTAATAAATAGTTTGATAAGCCAAATTGGAAACGAGTAAATTCTGAAGTTTATTTGTATGTTCTTTGCTCGTTATTATCAAGCCTGAAAGTGCCTTTTCACCTTTTACAAACCTCTGTAAGGTCACCGACAGCTAAGATTGATTTAAATTGTTACTATTACCAGATCGTGCATTGTTTGAAGTCAGCTGCTTCAGTTTCAGTTCCTGTTGAACGTGTTAGATTTGGCACCAGAAAACCGCAATGGAATATGTGCCCAGAAGTGAAAAAAGCTAAACAACGCGCTAAGTTTTGGCTTCACCTTTGGATTGTTTGCGATCGGCCCAAGTCTGGTAAAGTATTTAAAATTAAGCAAAATTCGAAACGTCAGTTTAGATCTTCTTTGGGTCAAGCCCGCCTGAATAGTTTGGATGGCCCCTCGGATCGGAAGTCTTGGTCCAATGCAATTAATAGCAGCAAGTGTGTGCCTGCTACCGTTTCGATTATCAAAATCAGTGATTTTGTTGCTCATTTTATTCATGTTTTTTCTACATTTAATCATTCTATCCAGTCTATGCTTTCTTCCTTATAGCATAATACTTTTCCTCGAGTTCTTTGGCAAGTCCATATATTGTCAATATCTAGTGGTGATATCTATCGGGCTTTTAAGAATGTTAAGAAATCAAGTGCTCCTGATATGGATGGTCTGTGTTACAATCACTTCACCATTAAGTGTCCATTATTGTTAACACACATTCAGCTCCTATTCCAGATGTGTTTAGCCCAGTCCTTAGTTCCAGATAGTTTCCTTTCAGGAATTGTAACATCAGTTTTGAAAAGGGAAAGGACACAGATAAGTGTTCCAGTTATCGACCAATTACAGTGTCCTGCTTCATGAGCAAGCTGTTCGAGTATGCCGTATTGCCTAAAGTTTTGACTAAATATGATTTTTCTGATTATCAAGTTGGGGGTTCAGAGCCGGTTTTGGTTGTTCTCAAGCCCATCATATACTTGGTCAGTTGCTAATCTCGGTAAAAATGCAAAAAAGGCCACTTTATTTTTGCTCAGTTGATATCTCGGGCGCTTTTGACAACGTTGTACATTCGCAAGCGCTTCACTGTTTAGTTAAAACAGGAGTTAATTCTTCCGTAGTAAAAGTTCTTCAATATTGGTATTCCAATTTGTTGGTTTGGTTAAAATGGATGTCTGATATATTCGAGCCTATCTCAGTAAAGAAGAAAGTCAGGCAAGGTGGTGTGTGCTGTCTCCATATATTTTTAAAAAACTGTGCTTGCGGACTGTTTGCGAATGCTGTCTCCTACTTTGTTTCTAGAAAATACTGCTGTTAGTCACATTGCCTATGCTGATGATGTTCTGCATTTATAAAAAATATAAATGTTTTTACTTTTATGACTTTAATAAATTAAATAATTTTAACATTTTGATTACTAAATATCAGTATATGTATATTAAACTGACAATGAACATTCATTTGTATATTCTCAGTAAAGTGCAAATTTTGTTCTGGCCTTGGGAAGGCATAGGGGTTTTTGCGCCCAACTTATGTTAATTTCTGCTCGTTTTGAGTTTGACTCGAATTTTTATTGTAATTTCTGTTCGTTTTGGGTTTCATTTATTTATCGATGTTGATTTGTGGTAGTTTCAAGCTTGGTAGATTATTTGATTTTATTTTTGCTCATTTTTTGTTTAATGGAGTTCTTTACTTTTCTTTGAAAAAACTTATTTTGTGGAAAGTTTTTTAATTAATTTCTGTTCGTTTATATATTGACATAGTCTTTTCAAGGAAAAAGAAAACAACACTTTTAAGTCTTTTCGTTTTTTAAGACTTTATAGTTTGGCCTGCTATTTGTATGCCGGAGAAAAAATTTTCAGCAATTTTTAACAACATACACCATTTTAAAAATCTGGACACAAATAGTACTGTTTAACTTAGTTTTATACCTCCTCTAGTTGACCTGAAATAGAAAACTTGATACCATTCGCAGAAAAATCTGTTTACTTTCTTTGATAGCTTGGATACACTTACACGATTTTGATTTAGTTAAATTTTAAGAGCAGAAGTAGCCTCGAAAGTTTGAACATAATACCCTCAGTCGTTCTTGGGATACTGCTGAGATGCCTTATTGGGAATTAGCATTATCACAGTGCATTTTGATTTAATCTTAAGGCAATATTTAGTTTTTAAACATAATGGGCCAATGGGAGGGTGGGAGTGGAAGGGGGATTATTTGCCCTCCAATCACTTTCGACTATTAAAAAGGGCATCAACCCTTTCTATTTTCAATCGAATGAGCCCCTTTTGAAGTTCCCACGACAACTCCTTCGATACGAAGCGCCCTGGTCTAAACAACAACAACAACAAAAAATATTACTAATCACTTTCGACTATTAAAAAGGGCACTAGCCTTTGAATTTCCAATCAAATTAGCCTTTTTTGAAGTTTGTACGACAACACCTTCTATAAAAACCTTATATGCGCCCAGGGCATAACTAAAAACCCTTGCCCTGAGAGTTGTGGGGGGTGTCCTTCCCAAAAAACATATTTTCTATCTGGAAATCAAGTAGCCTACGCTAAACAAAATGGCTATCTCAAAATTTTGATTGGATGTGTTTGGGTGAATGATGGACGTGGGGGGGGGGCTAGTTGCCCTCCAATCAGTTTCGAATATCAAAAAGGGCACTAGCCCTTTGAATTTCCAATCAAATGAGCCCCTTTTGAAGTTTCTATGACAACGCCTTCTTATAAATCCTTATATGCCCCCAGGGCATAACTTAAAACCCTTGCCCTGAGGGTTGTGGGGGAGTGCCTTCTGGGGGAGTGTCCTCCTAAAAAACATATTTTCTATCTGGAAATCAACTAGCCTACGCTGAACAAAATGGCTATCTCAAAATTCTGATTGAATGTGTTTGGGGGAATGATGGGCGTGGAGGGCTAGTTGCCCTCCTATCACTTTCAACTATTAAAAAGAGGCACTAGCCCTTTGAATTCCCAATAGAATGAGCCTGTTTTGAAGTTTCTACGACAACGCCTTCTATAAAACCTTATATGCCCCCAGGGCATAACTTAAAACCTTTGCCCTGAGGGTTGTGGGGGAGTGTCCTCCTCAAAAACATATTTTCTATCTGGAAATCAACTACGCTGAACAAAATAGCTATCTCACAATTTGATTGGATGGGTTTGGGGGAATGATGGGCGTTGGGGAGGGGCTAGTTGCCCTCCAGTCCCTTTCGACTTTTAAAAAGGCCACTAGCCCTTTGAATTTCCAATCGAATGAGCCTGTTTTGAAGTTTTTACGACAACGCCTTCTATAAGAAACTTTATTTGCCCCAGGGCGTAACTTAAAACCTTTGCCCTGAGGGTTGCGGTTGAGTGTCCTCCTCAAAAGCATATTTTTTATCTGGAAATCAACTACGCTGAACAAAATAGCTATCTCACAATTTTGATTGGATGGGTTTGGGGGAATGATGGGCGTTGGGGGAGGGGCTAGTTGCCCTCCAGTCACTTTCGACTATTAAAAAGGGCACTAGCCTTTGAATTTCCAATCAAATTAGACTTTTTTGAAGTTTCTACGATAACGTCTTCTATAAAAACCTTATATGCGCCCAGGGCATAACTTAAAACCCTTGCCCTGAGAGTTGTGGGGGAGTGTCCCTCCCAAAAAAACATATTTTCTATCAGGAAATCAACTAGCCTACGCTAAACAAAATGGCTATCTCAAAATTTTGATTGGATGTTTTTGGGTGAATGATGGACGTGGGGGGGGGCTAGTTGCCCTCCAATCACTTTCAACTATTAAAAAAAGGCACTAGCCCTTTGAATTCCCAATCGAATGAGCCTGTTTTTGAAGTTTCTACGACAACACCTTCTATAAAACCTTATATGCCCCCAGGGCATAACTTAAAACCTTTGCCCTTAGGGTTGTGGGGGAGTGTCCTCCTCAAAAACATATTTTCTATCTGGAAATCAACTACGCTGAACAAAATAGCTATCTCAAAATTTTGATAGGATGTGTATAGGGGAATGATGGGCGTGGGGGGGGGACTAGTTGCCCTCCAATCCCTTTCGACTTTTAAAAAGGGCACTAGCCCTTTGCATTTCCAATCGAACGAGCCTGTTTTTGAAGTTTTGACGACAACGCCTTCTATAAGAAACCTTATATGCCCCCAGGGTGTAACTTAAAACCTTTGCCCTGAGGGTTGCGGTGGAGTGTCCTCCTGAAAAACATATTTTCTATCTGGACATCAACTACGCTGAACAAAATGGATATCTCACAATTTTGATTAGATGGGTTTGGGGGAATGATGGGCGTTGGGAGAGGGGCTAGTTGCCCTCCAATCACTTTCGACTATTAAAAAGGGCACTAGCCTTTGAATTCCAATCAAATTAGACTTTTTTGAAGTTTCTACGACAACGCCTTCTATAAAAACCTTATATGCGCCCGGGGCATAACTTAAATCCCTTGCCCTGAGAGTTGTGGGGGAATGTCCTTCTCAAAAACAAATTTTCTATCTGGAAATCAACTAGCCTACGCTAAACAAAATGGCTATCTGAAAATTTTGATTGGATGTGTTTGGGTGAATGATGGACGTGGGGGGGGGGGCTAGTTGCCCTCCAATCAGTTTCGACTATCAAAAAGGACACTAGCCCTTTGAATTTCCAATCAAATGAGCCCCTTTTGAAGTTTCTATGACAACGCCTTCTTATAAATCTATATATGCCCCCAGGGCATAACTTAAAACCCTTGCCCTGAGGGCTGTGGGGGAGTGGCTTCTGGGGGAGTGTCCTCCTAAAAAACATATTTTCTATCTGGAAATTTACTAGCCTACGCTGAACAAAATGGCTATCTCAAAATTCTGATTGGATGTGTTTGGGTAAATGATGGGCGTGGGGGCTAGTTGCCCTCCAATCACTTTCAATTATTAAAAGCGGCACTAGCCCTTTGAATTCCCAATCGAATGAGCCTGTTTTGAAGTTTTTACGGCAACGCCTTCTATAAGAAAACCTTATATGCCCCCAGGACGTAACTTAAAACCTTTGCCCTGAGGGTTGTGGGGGAGTGTCCTCGACAAAAACATATTTTCTATCTGGAAATCAACTACGCTGAACAAAATGGCTATCTCACAATTTTTATTGGATGGTTTTGGAGGATGGGCGTTGGGGGAGGGGAAAGTTGCCCTCCAATCACTTTCGACTATTAAAAAGGGCAAACGCCCTTTGAATTTCCAATCGAATCAGCCTGTTTTGAAGTTTCTACGAAAACGCCTTCTATAAAAACCTTATATTCCCCAGGGCATAACTTCAAACCCTAGCCCCGAGGGTTGTGGGGGAGTGTCCTCCTCAAAAAGATACTTTCTCTATCTGGAAATCAGCTACACTGACAAAATGACTATCTCAAAATTTTGATTGGATGTGTTTGGGGGAATGATGGGCGTGAGGGGGGGGGGGCTAGTTGCCCTCCAATCACTTTCTACTATTAAAAAGGGCACTAGCCCTTTGAATTTCCAACCGAATGAGCCTGTTTTGAAGTCTCTACGACAACACCTTCTATAAAAGCCTAATATACCCTTGCCCTGAGGGTTGTGGGGGAGTGTCCTCCTCAAAAAGATACTTACTATCTGGAAATCAACTACGCTGAACAAAATGGCTATCTCAAAATTTTGATTGGATATGTTTGGGGGAAAGATGGGCGTGAGGGGGGGGGGCTAGTCGCCTTCCAATCCCTTTGGACTCCAATCACTTTCAACTATTAAAAAGGGCACTAGCCCTTTGAATTTCCAATCGAGTGAGCCTGTTTTGAAGTTTCTACGACAACGCCTTCAATAAAAACCTTATATGCCCCCAGGGCATAACTTAAAACCTTTGCCCTGAGGGTTTGTGGGGGAGTGTCCTCCTCAAAAACATATTTTCTATCTGGAAATCAACTACGCTAAACAAAATAGCTATCTCAAAATTTTGATTGGATGTGTATGGGGGAATGATGGGCGTGGGGGGGACTAGTTGCCCTCCAATCCCTTTCGACTTTTAAAAAAGGGCACTAGCCCTTTGAATTTCCAATCGAACGAGCCTGTTTTGAAGTTTTTACGACAACACCTTCTATAAGAAACCTTATATGCCCCCAGGGCGTAACTTAAAACCTTTGCCCTGAGTGTTGCGGTGGAGTGTCCTCCTCAAAAACATATCTTCTATCTGGAAATCAACTACGCTGTACAAAATGGCTATTTCACAATTTTGATTGGATGGGTTAGGGGGAATGATGGGCGTTGGGGGAGGGGCTAGTTGCCCTCAAATCACTTTCGACTATTAAAAAGAGCACTAGCCTTTGAATTTCCAATCAAATTAGACATTTTTGAAGTTTCTACGACAACGCCTTCTATAAAAAAAAACCTTATATGCGCCCGGGGCATAACTTAAAACCCTTGCCCTGAAAGTTGTGCGGGAATGTCCTTCTCAAAAACATATTTTCTATCTGGAAATCAACTAGCTTACGCTAATCAAAATGGCTATCTGAAAATTTTGATTGGATGTGTTTGGGTCAATGATGGACGTGGGGGGGGGGGGGGCTAGTTGTCCTCCAATCAGTTTCGACTATCAAAAAGGGCACTAGCCCTTTGAATTTCCAATCAAATGAGCCCCTTTTGAAGTTTCTATGACAACGCCTTCTTATAAATCCATATATGCCCCCAGGGCATAACTTAAAACCCTTGCCCTGAGGGTTGTGGGGGAGTGACTTCTGGGGAGTGTCCTCCTAAAAAACATATTTTCTATCTGGAAATCTACCGGCCTACGCTGAACAAAATGGCTATTTAAAAAAAGTCTAATTGGATGTGTTTGGGGGAATGATGGGCGTGGGGGGCTAGTTGCCCTCCAATCACTTTCAACTATTAAAAAAGGCACTAGCCCTTTGAATTCCCAATCGAATGAGCCTGTTTTTTAAAGTTTCTACGACAACGCCTTCTATAAAACCTTATATGCCCCCAGGGCATAACTTAAAACCTTTGCCCTGAGGGTTGTGGGGGAGTGTCCTCCTCAAAAACATATTTTATATCTGGAAATCAACTACGCTGAACAAAACGGCTATCTTCTATAAAACCTTAGCTTATAAAGGTTTATAACTGGAAATCAGCTACACTGACAAAATGACTATCTCAAAATTTTGATTGGATGTGTTTGGGGGAATGATGGGGCGTGGGGGGAGGCCTAGTTGCCCTCCAATCACTTTAGACTATTAAAAAGGGAACTAGCCCTTTGAATTTCCAACCGAATGAGCCTGTTTTGAAGTCTCTACGACAACGCCTTCTATAAAAGCCTTATATACCCTTGCCCTGAGGGTTGTGGGGGAATGTCCTCCTCAAAAATATATTTTCTATCTGGAATCAACTACGCTGAACAAAATGGCTATCTCACAATTTTGATTGGATGTGTTTGGGGGAATGATGGGCATGGGGGGGGGGGGGGGAAGGCCTAGTTGCCCTCCAATAACTTTTGACTATTAAAAGGGCACTAGCCCTTTGAATTTCCAATCGAATGAGCCTGTTTTGAAGTTTTCTACGACAACATCTTCAATAAAAACCTTATATGCCCCCAGGGCATAACTAAAAACCCTTGCCCTGAGGGTTGTGGGGGAGTGTCCTCCTCATAAACACATTTTCTATCTTGAAATCAATTACGCTGAACAAAGTGGCTATCTCAAAATTTTGATTGGATGTGTTTGGGGAAAGATGGGCGTGAGGGGGGGGGGGAGGGCTAGTTGCCTTCCAATCCCTTTGGACTATTAAAAAGGGCACTAGCCCTTTGAATTTCCACTCGAATGAGCCTTTTTTGAAGTTTCTAGACAACGCCTTCAATAAAAACCTTATATGCCCCCAGGGCATAACTTAAAACCCTTGCCATGAGGGTTGTGCGGGAGTGTCCTCCTCAAAAACATATTTTCTATCTGGAAATCAACTACGCTGAACAAAATGGCAATCTCAAAATTTTGATTGGATGTGTTTGGGGGAATGATGGGCGTTAGGGGGGCTAGTTGCCCTCCAATCACTTTAGACTTTTAAAAAGGGCACTAGCCCTTTGAATTTCCAATCGAATGAGCCTGTTTTGAAGTTTTTACGGCAACGCCTTCTATAAGAAACCTTATATGCCCCTAGGGCGTAACTTAAAACCTTTGCCCTGAGGGCTGCGGGGGAGTGTCCTCCTCAAAAAGATACTTTCTATCTGGAAATCAGCTACACTGACAAAATGACTATCTCAAAATTTTGATTGGATATGTTTGGGGGAATGATGGGCGTGGGGGGGGGCTAGTTGCCCTCCAATCACTTTCGACTATTAAAAAGGACACTAGAACTCTCGATTTCTAATCGAATGAGCCCCTTTTGAAGTCTCTACGACGACCCCTTCTATATGAAGTGCCCTGCTTTAAAGAAAGAAAAAAAAAATAATAAACCGTACATTGTCAACATTGATCTTATATGCCCTGAGGGCATAACTTAAAACCCTTGCCCTGAGGGTTGTGGGGGAGTGTCCTCCTCAAAAAGATATTTTCTATTTGGGAAATCAACTACGCTGAGCAAAATGGCTATCTCAAAATTTTGATTGGATGTGTTTGGGGGAATGACGGGCGAGGGGGGGGGGGCTAGTTGCCCTCCAATCACTTTCGACTATCAAAAAGGGCACTAGCAACTCCAATTTCCAATCGAATGAGCCCTTTTCGAAGTTTCTACGACAACTCCTTCGATACAAAGTGCCCGGGTATGGAGAAAAAAAAAAAACAAAACAAAAAACATCACATTGTGCCCACATCGTTCTTTACTTAGGCAGCGCTAGCGCGCTGCCTATGATTTTCTTGTGGATAATATTATTTTTTTTTTTTCTTTTTTTACTCCGCATTTATTTTATATTGCGGGTTACAAATAAACTTACTTACTTACTAAAGCATGCATTTTAACACTAAAGCATCCTAAATCTTATTGAGCTTTCAGATAAATAGAGAATTAGTTCTAAGGAAGGAGGGAGGGTTTTGTAGAATTTGATATTTAACCCATCTTGATTTCTGGGAATATTTCTGGTCTACGCTTTTATTATGAAAGTAAAAAGTATAATCAAAACCCGAAATTCAAGAAAGAAATTTTGAAGAAAGAAAATTCAACATCATTTTTTGAAAATCCTAAACGAATGATCACCCCGTGCCAAAGCTGGTAACGAATTCCATACCTTTAAACTTGCATTTACCGGATTAAAGTCGGACCGAACGAACCGGATAAAAGGAATCCTTATATAAGTGGAATTTCGAAGGGCGTATAGCCAAACAATTAGGAACAAAAGACGGAATCTTCAAAAGAGGTTGCAGTTGCCCATAGACTACAGAAAAAGCAAAACATGCACAGGACAGGGGTGACTCGAAGGGGGGGGGGGTGATACACCACCCTGCCTCTTGCTAAGTTGTATCAGTCGTTTATTTTGGCCTCATCCAGGTCCCGGGCGCTCATCTCAGTCAGTGACAGTCCGAGTCGTTTTTCTTCCTCCTGGAAAGACTTTCACTCAAAGACAAGGTCGTTTAAATTAAACCAGGTTTCATAACCCCGTTAGGTCTCTGGTGAAATGATTCCCAAAGGGACTGGACTGGCAGCAACTCGCTTTGTTTCAAAACCTGTTCTTACTCGCATATAATTTGTGTCTGTCTCAGATAGGTCGTTCAGATTTAGCCTGTCAACATTATTGTAGGCTAGTTGTTAAAGTGAAGTCTGACTGGATAACATGAATAAACCGAAAGTGAGAGACAAGGTTACGTGAATGGACTGTGGGTCAAACTTTGACTACGAGTGGAAAAGAAGGCATGAAATTTCTAAACACAATGGAAAAGCAATCAGAATTCAAATGACAGGAGCCTCGCGAAACCCCTTTGAAGCAAGTGTATCTAGGACAGTTTAAAAAGCTCGATTACAAAACGAGTCTGAGGTTGAGGTGGATACAGCGCTTGAAAAGGACAAGGAAGATTTGGCCATGTGCCCGGAATTTGTTTCCCAGGGCAGGGGTGGTTCTGAAGACGCTGGAATAGCTCATTCAAGTCGGGAGGTAAGTTTTTGGCTACGACTCTAGTGAAACATAGTTACAAACTCGGCTTGTCTGCGAAACTTTCCGTGGAGATGTCCCCATAACATAATTCCTCTTGGCAAACGCCCCCATGGCGAAACGTCCCCAACATAAATTTAGTACTTCGCCTTGGTCTTAAGGTGCATTGTCGTTTAAATAGCAGCCGAATTTGTTTTTAAAGTGAAAAGAAGAAAAGGTAAATTCAAAAAGTGTTATCATTATAACTTTCTTCGATGTTTTTTTTTTTTTTGTTTTTGCGTATTATTATAGGTTTTTGTTATTATGTGGTAAGAAAGAATTTCTTTGTTTTTGCGTATATTTATGGTGGGTGGTGATTTCTTGTGTTAAAGAAAAAGTTATAATGATAGAAATCTTTCTTTAGGTTTTGTTATTGTTATTAAATTTAATAGTTTGTTTTAGTTCCTTTTTGGGGGGGGGGGGGCATGACGGGTCACTATTTGAAAAAATTTTTATGAGTTGGTAAGAGATAGCCACCGTAAGAAGAGAGTTTCCTGTGGGGAACGACACCCTTTTCTACGGTTAAGACAAGTTTTTTATAATGGAAAAGTTTTAGGTAGTGTATGGTGACTTATTGTGTGTCCAGTTCGGCTGCTAATTGGTATTTAAAAAAGTGTAGGTAACGCATAAAAGTTAAGAATTAGATTTGTTGCTTAAAGTAAATTTGTTGTCACTGAGAGAAGAGGAAGTGGGATTTAAAAAAAATAGGCGTATTGTCGAAGTAAAAACAAGACCAAGATTTCGATGGGATCCCAAAAATGGAATATTTATTGGACTTCTTGGTCCAGACAATCGGGTTTGTAGATTTCCGGTCTTCGCCAGACCCGTAAGCATGTTAGCATTTATCCCTAATCAACCGCTTGAAAATGTAAAAAAAAAAATGATACCGGAGTGGGGTTTTCGACGGATTACGACCAAACGGCTATTCCGCTGAGAAGACCAAGTTCAGATATGGATTCAGCAGCTATGTTTATGCCTAAATATCATCTCCAGTCGAAAATCGAATTTAGAAAAATCTTTTACTTTTACTGAATTCCCGATTTTAGCAATTCCGTGCGAACTACTTGTCCGGCAGGAAAATAAAGTTCAAAAACAGATTCAGCGTGTGTTTCATTACCCCTGTATCGAAAATCTAATTAAGATCAGAAAAATATTTTTTTTACCAATATTTGGCCGGATTTCGGGCAAACTTCAGTATGCAATTTTACTCTATTTCGAATTTATAATCGACTTCATAACAAATTTTTATTTCTAGTACGCTAAATTTCCGGTTAAAAACGAATGCAGTATGTCTCCTTACCCCTTATACTTCGGATTTTGTTTTCGTTTTACCAAATTTCCGATTTTGGCAGGATTCTGAGCGAACTACTTGTTCGGCCCAAAAAAAAAAAAACTTCAGATACAGATTTAGCATGTATCTTTACCCCTGTACCGAATCTGTAATCGACTTGCAGACACATTTTTATTTCTTCCAGATTTCAAGTTTCGGACGCATTCCGGGCTAAATACTTGTCCGGGGAAGAAAAAATAACTGTTAATAACGGTCGAAAACGAATTCAGTATGTGTCCTTACCCCTACATCGAACCTCTAATCAACTACAGATACAACTTTTACTGTTAATCATTTTTCCGGTTTTGGCTGGATTCCGGGCGAACTATTTGTCCAGCGAGAAAATTAGTTTTCAGATATGGATTCAGGATGTCTCCTTACACCTCTAAATCGGCTATGTTATTTACTTTTAAAATATCTTTAACTAACCCCCACCCCTAGATATAAAGCTACATAGCCCATCTACGAAACTGACCTGTACTTGACCCAAAGAATCCTCACACCAAGTTTGACCAAAACATCTATAGGCCTACCCCTTCGAGAGTTATCATGCTTACAGACGGACAAATTGTACAAAGTCATAGATATCCCGTCACATACGTTTGGGATCCCAAAATTTTAAGATTTTGCATCGAATATTTAGGAACAGTCTTATAGGCACGAAAAAGCGGATGTGGGACCAGTTGCGTAGGATATTCACCGTTTCCCTCAAAATATACAGTCTTGTCCTGGGCTGGCCTTGTACATTAGTGATCCTAGGTCGTTTAAAGCAAAGGTTGTAGTAGTAGCAGTACTTTCTGTATTTACTGCGGAAAACTTGAAAACCCGGTATTTCTGATTAACTGTCTCCTCGTAGTCAAGCAGACCAAAGGTTTCGATGGGATCCCAAAAAGTGGAATATTTATTAGACTTCTTTGTCCAGACAATCGGGTCTTGTAGATTTCCAATCATCGCCAGACTCCGTAAACATGTTAACATTTATCCCTAATAACCGCCTGAAAATTTACTTCTGCATCGCAATCCAAATCAAAGCTCTATACGACTTCAGAATTAAATTTAGCTTTTTATCAAATTTCCGGATTGCAGGATTCCATACGAATTCCTTGTCCAGTGAAAAAAATAAAGTTTAGCTAATACGGATTCAGTATTTATTTTTACTCCGAACTCGAATCTCTAATCGACTTCAAAAGAAACTTTTACCTATAGCCAATTTCCGGTTTGGCCGGATTCCGGGTGAACTGCTTATCCGTCAAAGAAATAAAGTTCAAAAATGAAATCAGCATTTCTCCTTATCCCTATATCGAATCTCTAATCGACTTTAGAAATAAACTTTAACTCTACCAAATTCCCGGTTTTGGCATTTACGAACTTGACCTGTACTTTGACCCAAAGGATTCTCACACCAATTTTGAACAAAATATCTCAATCCCTTGCTAGGTATCCGTCACTAACGTTTTAGGATCAGAAAAAAGCGGAAGCCTAACCTGGCTCGAAAAGAGTCAAACAAGGAGAATGCAAAAATCAGTGTAGTTCCGTTAGGGTGGATAAGAATGGCCTAAGAAGTTCGAGATCTCGGAGTCTGACGTAAGTAAGATAAGGCGGGTCTGATGCTTTGATAAAACCAATCAGACAGATAAAAAAAAAAAAAACTCAATCAACTAAATATCGCAGAAAAGCCTGATCAAGGAGTTATGTCACAAACATGAAAACAAACGAGAGATCAACTGATATAGCCCACAAATAAGCCAATAAAATATAGCACAAAAAGAAGAAAGGACACTACAAAATTTCGTGGTCCTAAATTAATCCGCTTTGAAAGAATATTATTATATTTTAGCCGTGGACGTTTTATTGGGATCCCAAAACGTAAGTGACGGATACCAATTTGTCCGTCTGTCCGTCGTAGCACTATAACTCTCGAAGGGGTTGAGATATTTTGTTCAAACTTGGTGCCTTGTGGTAAAAGTAAAGGTCAAGTTCGTAGATGGGCTCCCTAGCTCTATATTTGGGTGTGAGGGGGGGGGGGGGGTTCAAAATTAAGGGGCGAACAAATATTTTTTAAATGCCAATGAGATAGTCACTTTAGGGGTAAGTAGAAAATGCTGAATAAAAAGCTGAAATTTTATTTGACGCCGGACAATTGGTTCGCCCAGAATCTGGCTAAAACCGGAAATTTGGAGGATGTTCCTGAAGCTGATTAGAGGGTCGACATAGCGGTAAGGAGACATTCTGAATCCTTTTTTTGGCTTCATTTTCTTACCGGACAAGCAGTTCACCCGGAATCCGGTTTGGAAGAAGGTAAAAGTTGTTCCTGAAGCTGATAAAAGGGTCGATATAGGGGTAAGGAGATATTCTGAATCCGTTTTTTCAGCTTCATTTCTTACCGGACAAGTAGTTAACCCCCAGAATCCGGCCAAAACCGGTTTTGGGGCGGTCTCCGGCGAAATTGAGTTTACTGACAATTTTGTTTCAGGAAATGCTTGTTACAATTACCAAGAAAACACTTGGCGTTAGAACACCGACCTTGACAGAACACCTAGCGACAGAAACGAGAGATAAATTCGAAACCGGAGAAGACTTCATGCCATCGGTCAACACAAATGATGAGAAGGAGTCAGATATAGGGATATATGAAAAGATATAACTCTTTTCATGTGTCGTCAAGCTGGAGTACATTATATCTGTAGTTGCTGGTTCCAATGACATAGTTAAGACCACCCGGGGAAAATTCTACGTTGAATGCAAGAGATATCTTGGTGGAAATACAATCTACATCATCTTCTGTGTTTGAGCTGTGCAAGGAACTAACAGTCGATTGCACTGAAGAACTTCTTAACATTTTCGGCAACCAGTGGAGTTGTTGTCGAAAATCACAGTGACGACTGCGAAAGTGTAGTTCACAAGGATCCTGGAATAAGGAAGCCAATCTCTAGCGAAAACCAAAGGAAATACCTGATTTCATGTGGTCCTAATCAACCAAAGCTGAGTGTGTTCCCAGCTGATCCGTCAATATCAAAAAAGAAACAGTGTCGTTTTTCACCCCGGCTGGTATGAAGATTACCAGTTCTTAGAGTACAGTATCGAGAAAGATGCTGCCTTCTGCTTTGTTTGCTCGCTTTTCCCTAGTGGTCTGGGGCGAGACCAGTCCGAAAACGCTTGGGTGGAAGACGGTGTGCGGCAATGGCACAAAATGAAGAGCCAAGGAAAAGCAAAGAAAGGTAAACTGGCTAGTCACTTCTCTTCCGGGTCACACAAAGCAGCTTTGTCGGATTATTGTCACTTCGTCAGCAGTAATGGTCATGTTGATTTCCTACTTGATAAAAGAACTCGAGCTAAGCTTTTGCAGCAAGCAAAAGATGAAGAGACAAACAGAAAAATTGTGACAATTCTTTTGACTTTGCAAGAACCCTAGGGAGACAAGGCATTGCATTTATAAGAACGGAAGAACAAGACGGCAACTTTGTTCAATTTGTTCAACTTCTAGCGAGATATGTGCCTGCTCTTGAAGCTTGGTTAAATGATTCTCGGTATAGACCATACAAAGTTACCTATCTACACAAAATGTCCCAGAACGAGTTTATTGAATTGTTTTCAGCAGAAATCAGGGAGAAGATCCTTGACGAAGTCCTGGATTCAGAATTTTATTCTGTGATGGCGGATGCGACACCCGATGCTTCACATTCTGATAAGCTTGCAGTCGTAATCCGCACCATTAGCTCGGAAGGGATGCCTAGAGAGAGACTATTAGATGTTAGCGAGGCAAATGACAAAACTGGTCAGGGTGTGGCAGAAAGTATAATAGGAACACTGACAAGGAGAGGAATTCCACTGGATAAACAATAAACTAGCTTTTCAGTCTTATGACTATGCAAGTGCAATGTCTGGTCAGTTTAATGGAGCCCAGCAGAAAGTATCGGAACTTCTCAGTCGCCGTGTGCCTAATATACCCTGTCAGGCCCACAGACTAAACACCGTGACAGAGCATAGTTGCAATTCATCTCTCTTGATACCCGAGCTTTTCAATATCCTCGAAGAAATGTATGTGTTCTTCTCTTCATCTACAAAGCGTTTTGCCGCCCTTAAAGAAAAACTCTCTTCGATTGAAAGCAGCCTTAATCTCCGAAACTTATCATGGACCCGGTGGACCGCAAGGGCTGAAACCATACAAGCAGTGGTTACTTCGTTTGAAGCAATAGTCTCAGCCCTTGACGAAATAAAACAGATGAAGAACGCCGATACGAAGACGAAAGCAGAAGCCAGCGGCCTCCTGAAAAGGATTCTCAACTTCGATTTTATCGCCTGCCTCATGTTCATGAAAAATATCATGTACAAGGCTAGGATTGCAACAGAAAAGCTTGAAGAAGAGGAGATGAACATCATCGACGCAATTGAGATGCTAGACGCTACGAAGAAAACTTTTTGAAAGAATATCTTGTGAGGAAATGAATAGTTTAATTGACAGTGCAGCACAGTTTGCCAAAAGGATGGAAGTGGACCCAGAGGCTGATTTCATCAGACACCATCGTCGGAGACTTGGACCATCTCGTTATGACAGCCGAGCTCAAAGTCAAGCCGATATCTCAATGCATCAGTTCTATAGACAACATTTCAGAATCTTGCTTGACAAGTTGACTACAATGATGGGAGATAATCTCAGAGCTTGCCTTGCCGATTTTCTGCCATTTTGCACCTTACTCCAGCCTCTTTTGAACAAAAGTATGTCAGTTGCAGATATTGAGCAAGCAACAAAGTTTTTCCCAGCCAGGAAAGAGCTCCAGACACTACTGCTCTTCAAGTAGAGCTTGAAGTTTTGTTCCAGTTTTGCCAGGCGCTGCTTGCTTCAGAGAAGTCCTTGGTGAAGGACATCGCCGGAACCGTCAGCTTAAGCAAGCCAGTCGTCTCTGCAAATTGGCAGCGACTGCACCTGTTGCAGTTGCAGCTGCCGAAAGAACATTCAGCAAACTCAAGTTTGTGAAGAATTGGCTGAGAACTGCCATGCTTGATTCTCGACTGGATTCCCTCATGTTGTTGGCGAGTGAGAAAGACCTCACCGATGGTGTAGACTTAAACAAGATTGTTCAGCGTTGGTCCATTTTGAAGAAGAGGCGAATCCAGATTTAAGCTTTTCTTAGTTGTGTATTTGCGCATGTAGTGTTCCGTTTTTGTCCTTCTTTGTTCCCGTAGATAAGTATAAATGAAAAAACGCTTGTCTATGGAATTTGTAGGTAATGACGAGTCGTAGAATATGATCTACAAGTCGTTTAAATGAGGGTTCTCACACCCCCCCCCCTAGCCTGAGTGCTTCGAGCCACCCCTGGCACAGGATGCAAGATACACAGACCAAAGACTTAAAAGAGGCTTCATTAAAGAAGCATTTGTCTCTTTAATAACTGTTTCTTAGCAAGAAAATGGACAGGAGAAAGAAAATGCGTAGAAGACGGAAAAGGTAGACAACCATATTAGCGGACGATAAGAAACATACGACTGAATCAATGAAGAAAAAGAAATTTAAGAATACGCCAAGAAATGAGAACTTAAGCTTCCGAAGAACACCAAGATTTCTTGCCTCCTTCATTTGATCATATCATTATGATTTTTAGAATGATAGATCTTCTTTCTACCGAAATTCCCAGGAAACGTTCAAAACCACAGTCCGATCTAGCCATGGATCCTCGAGAGGTCCGAATTTCTTCTATAACAGGGCAAGAGTAGGATTCTTCGTATCACCAACTGCCAAAGTATCTCTAATCTCTTTCACCAAAGTCTCAGAAAAGATAGCCGTCTTACGACTATAGGGAGCTGCCAAGAATATCTCTGTCGTCCAAGTCTATGCCCTTGACTCCGCCAGAAGTGAGGAAAAATGCGATGAATTCTATTTCATACTA
The DNA here is from genome assembly GCA_027921565.1 of Artemia sinica. Lineage (NCBI taxonomy): Eukaryota > Metazoa > Arthropoda > Branchiopoda > Anostraca > Artemiidae > Artemia > Artemia sinica. Next base: position 11,393,211 of record CM051259.1, on the reverse strand, counting down.
CAAAGCGTCATCAACCAAATCATAGGCAGCGCGCTAGCGCTGCCTAAGTAAACAACGATGTGGGTACAATGTGTTTTTTTTTTTTTTTTTTTCTCCATAGCCGGGCACTTCGTAACGAAGGAGTTGTCGTAGAAAATCCAAAAAGGGCTCATTCAATTGCAAATTGGAGTGGCTAGTGCCCTTTTTAATAGTCGAAAATGATTGGAGGGCAACAAGCCCCCCCGTGCCCATCATTCCCCCAAACACATCCAATCAAAATTTTGAGATAGCTATTTTGTTCAGCGTAGTTGATTTCCACATAGAAAATATCTTTTTGAGGAGAACACTCCCCCCCAACCCTCGGGGCAAGGGTTTTAAGTTATGCCCTGGGGGCATATAAGGTTTTTATAGAAGGCGTTGTTGTAGAAACTTCAAAAAAGGCTCAAGCGATTGGAAATTCAAAGGGCCAGTGCCCTTTTTAATAGTCGAAAGTGATTAGAGGGCAACTAGCCCCCCCCCTACGCCCATCATTCTCCCAAACACATCCAATCAAAATTTGAGATAGCCATTTTGTTCAGCGTAGTTGATTTCCAGACAGAAAATATCTTTTTGAGGACGACACTCCCCCACAATCCTTGGGGCAAGGGTTTTAAGTTATGCCCTGGTGGCATATAAGGTTTTTATAGAAGGCGTTGTCGTAGAAACTTCAAAAAAGGCTCATTCGATTGGAAATTCAAAGGGCTAGTGCCCTTTTTAATAGTCTAAAGTGATTGGAGGGCAACTAGCCCCCCCCCATGCCCATCATTCCCCCAAACACATCCAATCAAAATTTTGAGATAGCAATTTTATTCAGCGTAGTTGATTTCCAGATAGAAAATATGTGTTTGAGGAGGACACTCCCCCATAACCCTCGGGGCAAGGGTTTTCAGTTATGCCCTGGGGGCATATAAGCTTTTTATAGAAGGCGTTGTCATAGAAACTTCAAAAAAGGCTCATTCGATTGGAAATTCAAAGGGCTAGTGCCCTTTTTAATAGTCGAAAGTGATTGAAGGGCAAACTAGCCCCCCCCCCCCGCCCATCATTCCCCCAAACACATCCAATCAAAATTTTGAGATAGCCATTTTTTCAGCGTAGTTATTTTCCAGACAGAAAATATGTTTTTGAGGAGGACACTCCCCCACAACCCTCGGGGCAAGGGTTTTAAGTTATGGCCTGTGGACATATAAAGTTTTTATAAAAGGCGTTGTCATAGAACTTCAAAAAAGGCTCATTTGATTAGAAATTCAAAGGGCTAGTGCCCTTTTTAATAGTTGAAAGTGATTGGACGGTAACTAACCCCCCTCTCACGCCCACCTTTTCATAGGCAGCTCGCTAGCGCTGCCTAAGTAGAGAACGATGTGGGTACAATGTGTTTTTTTGTTTTTTTTTTTTCTCCATACCCGGGCACTTCGTATATCGAAGGAGTCGTCGTAGAAACTTCGAATAGGGCTCACTCGATTAGAAATTGGAGTGGCTAGTGCCCTTTTTAATAGTCCAAAGCGATTGGAGGGCAACTAGCCCCCCCCCCACGCCCATCATTCCCTCAAACACATCCAATCGAAATTTGAGATAGGCATGTTGTTCAGCGTAGTTGATTTCCAGATAGAAAATATGTTTTTGAGGAGGACACTCCCCCAATTCAAAACAGGCTCATTCGATTGGAAATTCAAAGGGCTAGTTCCATCCTTAATAGTTGAAAGTGATTGGAACGACTGAGGGTATCATGTTCAAACTTTGGGGCTGCTTCTGCTCTTAAAATTTAACCAAATCAAAATAGCGTAAGTGTATCCAAGCTATCAAAGAAAGTAAACAGTTTTTTTGCGAATGGTATCAAGTTTTCCATTTCAGGTCAAATAGAGAAGGTATGAAACTAAATTAAACACTACTATTTGTGTCCAGATTTTTAAGAGGGTGTATGTTGTTAAAAATTGCTGAAAATTTTTCTCCAGTAAAATCAAATAATCTACCGAGCGTGAAACTACCACAAATCACCATCGATAAATAAATGAAACCCAAAACGAGCAAAAATTACAATAAATATCCGAGTCAAACTCAAAACGAGCAGAAATTAACATAAGTTGGGCTCAAAACCCCTATGCCTTCCCAAGGCCAGAACATAATTTGCACTTTACTGAAAAAAATACAAATGAATGTGCATTGTCAGTTTAATATAGATTTACTGATATTTAGTAATCAAAATCTTAATATTATTTGATTTATTAAAGTTATAAAAGTAAAAACATTTATATTTTTTTCAGTAAAGTGCAAATTATGTTCTGGCCTTGGGAAAAAAGGGGTTTTGAGCCCAACTTTTGTTAATTTTGCTCGTTTTGAGTTTGACTCGGTTTTTATTGTAATTTCTGCTCGTTTTGAGTTGACTCGGTTATTTATTGTAATTTCTGCTCGTTTTGGGTTTCATTTATTTATCGATGCTGATTTGTGGTAGTTTCACGCTTGGTAGATTATTTGATTTTATTTTTGCTCATTTTTTGTTTAATGGAGTTCTTTACTTTTCTTTGAAAAACTTATTTTGTGGAAAAAGTTTTTTTAATTAATCCATAAGAAAGACGCACTGATTGCCATGGGACACTTTACCGCTATAGTAGGTAGGGATAATACCGGTCGGTCCGATATAATGGGGACTTTTGGTCACGGAAAACTCAATGCGAGAGGCGAATGATTGCTCGACTTCTGTCGAGATAACGAGTTATTCGAAAGGAACACAATATTCAAACACCAACATCGACTGTCCTCTCTTATTGTTCGGTCGCAAGGACAAAATTCCTCGACAAGGTGTACGATTCTTCGTCTCAGCAACTACCAAAAATCTCTAATCTCTTTCACCCCAGTCTCAGAGAGCAGCCGTCTTGCGACTGAAGGGAGCTGCCAAGAATATCTCTGTCATCCAAGTCTATGCCCTAGACTCCGCCAGAAGTGAGGAAGAACGCGATGAATTCTATTTCACACTACAAAGCGTCATCGACCAAATCCATAAGAAAGACGTACTGATTGTCATGGGGACTTAAACCCTATAGTAGGTACGGATAATACCGGTCGGTCCGATATAATGGGGACTTTTGGTCACGGAAAACTCAATGCGAGAGGCGAACGATTGCTCAATTTCTGTCAAGAAAACGAGTTATTCGTAACGAACACAATGTTCAAACACCGCTATCGACGTAAAATGGCCTGGAGATCCCCAGACGGTAAAACAGAGAACATGATTGATTATATGCTGATATCGAAGCACTGGAAGTCCTCCGTACTAGACACAGTAGCATTATCTGGAGCAGACTTCGACTCTAACCCAATCTCCTGATGGCAAGGTTCAAGCTAAGAATGAGAAAAATTGCACAAAGCAGCAAAAATCCCAGATTCTGGGTGGATCTGCTGCGGGACTTCGAAAACAGTCGGACCTACACTTCCACTCTATCTGAAAATTTCCAAGGGATCCTGGAAAATCATTCTCCCTTAACCACCGCTAATGAGATAGACTCCCTGACCGAGCAGGCCTCAGGGCGAGAAATAGACTCTCGAAGAAAAACTCCCAATGAAAAACCATGGATCACAGATGAGATCAATGCGCTATGCGAGGAAAAACGACTTTTTTTGCAATAAATCCCACCGCCACACCGGGGATACTTACAAGCTCCTCAAGAGAAACTTCTCCGTCGGGGCTCCCGGTACTATATATATATATATATATATACTATATATATATATATATATATATATATATACTATATATATATATATATAATATATATATATATATATATATATATATATATATATATATATATATCTATATATATATATATATATATATATATATATATATATATAGATTATATATATATATATATATATATATATATATAATATATATATATATATATATATATATATATATATATATATATATATATATATATAGATATATATATATATATATATATATATATATATATATATATATATATATATATATATATATATATATATATATTTTATATGTATTTACTTATATATCTATATATATACCTATATATATATATATAATATATATATTATATATATATCCATACCTCTCTGGCAATCGAAGTTTTTCATACTTCATCACTTCCCGAATCTCAGCCATTTCAGCTAAAGCAAATTCACGATACATAGCTTCTATCTGTATCCTAGTAGCCAACCTAGTGTCTTCAGCAATGCTATCAAAAGTATTCGGGCAAATTGAAAGCAAATCTTTAACTGAAATAAGCTCCGCTTCTTTCTGAAATCGGCAGCGTAGTAGATGGAAAGCACTAGAAATATTCGAAATATTATAACTGACGAAACAGAATAAAAGAAAGCAGCAGCATGTAAAGCCTGAAAAGATCATATTAAGCTTAGTTCTGACAGAGCGCGAATATTGCTTCGCCTACCAAAAATTGCTTCTCCAAGCCACAAAAAGGCCCTCCGAAGCGGACGAAATCGAGCGAGGCGATTTTTTAAGAAAAAAAAGAAAAAAAAAGAAAAAAAGAGAATGGATGTTGAAAAATTAGTAACAAGCATTAGACCATATCCTGCATTGTATCATATACGCTGCAAAGAAAGCAAGGACCTGGGATATAAAGTAAATTCCTGGAATGAGGTGGAAAAAACCTTTGATGAATCAGGTCAAAATGTGTTTAGTATTTGTTCAATATTTGAAAGGAGTAGCTTAGCTCTTAACAAATAAAGGAAAAAAATACTACAAGCTATTTGATGAAAATCCCTATTCCCTCTGTTTACATAAGCATATGTTGTAAGCTTACTTCTGGCCAATACAATGTCTATTATATAGTACAGATCCTTCAATTAGAGCTGAAATAATAAAAGGAAAAAAAAAAAAAATCGCATTCAGTGTGAAATTGCCAAGTGATTTTCGTTTCGCCCCGCGGACATTTTTTTTCATAAACAATTTTTTGTTGCGCTGTCAGAACTTAGCTTTAGTTAGGTGTAATCACTGCATAAAAGATAGTTAGATAATCTAATATTTATATACTGTGGGCGTAATAAATGAATGAGAAAACCAGCTAAATCTCTATTGTAAAAGGGTTTTGTTTAAACTGATTTCCAAAATTAGCGCCAGTTCAATCTCGGTATTAGTGAAGTCTCATTGTCAATGGGCTTTGAACAAATATGCAAAAATCTCTCCACCCCACTGTCATTTCTACGTTTCAGTTCTGGACGCCAACTAAATCTCTATTGTAAAAGGATTTTATTTCAACTGATTTCCAAAATTAGTGCTTGCTCAATCTCGGTATTAGTGAAATCACATTCTGAATGGGCCTTAACACGAAATGCAAAAATTTCTCCACTCCACTGTCGTTATTAAATTGCGGATCTTCCAGAGCTTCTCGGAGCAGTCCTATAAGATGAAAACTCGCAGGGGAATACAAGTGGACTAAAAAGAGGGTGTTAAACTGGAGTCCAATGCGTTTCCTTCAATTTTTTATTATTTTTGTATGTGAAAACTGTGATGCCTTGAGTTTTCATGGAGAAAAATGACCTCTCGTATTGGTTAGTTACATTTAGATGGTTGTAAGTAGACCCCGGCGCCGCGCCGGCGGATCGACCGAACGCCGCCGACGAGAGGACCGGTCGAACGCCACCTAAGTGTCGTAACGACGCCGGCGTGCCGCAAGCGCGCTGCCGCCGACAGATACGGCGGCGTTCGGGTCAACTTTAAATTAATTTTGCGGCAATTCTTTATTGCGTCAACCGCAAAGTCGGAGCTTTTCCTTCTCGTGTGGTTTAGTATTTCGATTTTCCTGATTAGAAATCAAGCAGGGCTTGCACTATCCCCGAATTTTCGGGTATTTCCCGAAAATCTATGCGTCACTTCGAAAAAAAATTTGGTTCCCCCAATCCCCGAAAATCACGCAATCACGGCGCCACCCCTAGCGATTTATCACCAGTGACTTTCCCTGCCAATATTACTTTGCATACCATAATTCTTCACTACTCTCTTGTTCATTAATTGTTGTCTCTTTTGTTACTTTGCATAAAAAACCAGACAGATGCAATATGCAATTGCAAATATTGCAATATACACAGTTCTTCATATGTTGACAAAAAACAGTGTCGTCTTTATGAAATGAGTTTAAATCATTTTGAATGTAGTTTCCCATTCGCTATTTCTAACATCGTTCGTAGTCAAGAATTTTATTTTCAAGTTGAATAGTATTATAGAACGAATTCACTACTATACAGCTTCAGCCTTCAGTTGGATTTTGAAATTGACAGCCGACAGATTGTTTCTATAGCTGAATTGTAAGTTTGCAGATTTTTTTGTTTTTGCTGTTTTTAGATAAGATTTTCTTAATGTTTAATGCTCAATTGTTGAACGCCTGATAGAAAATACAATCTTCTTTCTGAAACCTTTTACCCCCCCCCAAAAAAAAAAAAAATTAGACAAAATTTAGCTATAGACTAAGCTTTGTACAAGGCTGGGCAATTAAAGATTGAACCGAAATTATCCCAAAAATATGATTCATAAATAAATTGTAAATTATTGCCTATAGGGGGGGTGGGATAGGGGGCTATCATTTTTAATGATAATACCTCATTTTTGTTTATTGAAAGCAGGGATGCCAAAAAGATAATTTTTTTTTTCATTTAAAGTGGAGACAGAAGAAAATGATATCAAATTCCCTGGGAAACCATTGAAATATTTTGATAGACCCATGGCCCCCTATTAAGACTTGTTCATTGTCATGGGTATTTTGCAATTTCTCATAGGCTACTGGTCTAATTTGACTTTTGTGTGTGCTCCCTTTTATTTAGTAAAGTGCAAATTATGTTCTGGCCTGGGGAAGGTATAGGGGTTTTGAGCCCAACTCATGTTAATTTTCTGTTCGTTTCGAGTATGACTCGGTTATTTATAGTAATTTCTGTTCGTTTTGGTTTCATTTATTTATCGATGGTGATTTGTGGTATTTTCACGCATGGTAGATTATTTGATTTTATTTTGCTCATTTTTTGTTTAATGGATTTCTTTACTTTTCTTTGAAAAACTTATTTTGTGGAAAAACTTTTTTTAATTAATCACAGAAAAGATTAACAAGTCTGTGATGCATTTGTTAGTAGCACGAGTCTTAAAATACCAACGACACTAAAAACAAAATCTAATTCTTTAAATTGGTTAAGTGGAAACTTAGAATAAACCATATATTTCTTCGATAAGTAGTAAAGGGACGGAAATTTAATTTGTAATGATGAAGATCATCAATTTTAAATCTTTTTTGTTTTTTTTTTTTTAGAAGCATCCGCCAATTTCAAAAATAAAGAACGTGTGTTAAAAATCAGCAGAAAATGAGCGAAAAAATGTAAGAGAAAGTGTAACTTTCCCGATTGCTGCAGAAGAAGGAAACACAGCCGTTAACTAGCCGTTAATAAATGCACAGATTGGATGAGTAAAATATCAACTAATCATAATGTCTTGTTAGCAAATAGGAATTGAAAAGAAGTTTATGTATCACAGAATAGCTAAGACTCTGAACTAGGCATTAGTTTGATTATTATTATTAAAACCATTCGGTGCTTCAAATTATTAGTTGTTGACTTACCTATAAGAGCATCGTTTGGTAAGATCATTTATCCTATTTTGTCATATTTATCTCTTCCAAATATTTATTCCAAATGTATCACTTTTATTGCTAAACTTCTATCACATAAAGTACAAATATTAAATTTATTGTTTCACTTCGGAAACCAATGACATAAATAAACACATGACACATTCGATTGTAAAAAAAAAACGTTGAAATCCCCCTTTGGCTAGCAGTAGATGCAAGATAAACAATTAGAGTACAATCATGAAGGATAAATATGGAAGCTCAAGACTGGTCTTTAAAAATTTTATTTGGTGGTTTTCTATAGCATCTTTCAATTCTTAACTACGAAAAACATTATCGGATTTACTAAATAACCTTTAGCATATTGTTTTTCAAGGTTCGGTTTGGAAACGCTGGGGTGAAACTTTTTTGCACGCAAACTGACTTTCAATATTCTATAACAAACCAAAGAAAAATTTTAAAAATCCTGGTTTTCAGGTATGGATTGACCTAAGATGGAGCCAGGGGGCAAACAAATGTTTTCATTCTGATGTCCTTGGTACTTTAACAGGAAATGCAGCGGAGCATGTTTTTTGTTGAAGATGAGGTTCAGATTTAATTACACGAAGCACAACAGAAAAAATTAAAAAGCCCACGATGCAATCATTAGTAACCAGCATGAGTCTTAACAGGAGCATACAGCGAAACATGCTTGCTTGTTAAAGATGAGGTTCACATCTAATTACCCGAAGCGTTACAGAAAAAAAAAAGGCCACAATCCACTTGTTGGACGCCAGCCTGAGTCTTAACAGGAGCATGCAGAGGAGCATGTTTTTTGTTGAAGATGACGCTCACACTTAATTATGCGAAGCACCGCAGAAAAGATTAACAAGCAGACGATCCACTTGTTGGCAGCCAAAAGCAGGATGCAGCGGAGCATGTTTTTTGTGGAAGATGAAGTCCACTTCTAATTACGCGAAGCGTCACACAAAAGATTAACAAAACCCACGATCCACTTGTTGGCAGCCATAACTACATCCTACATCCCAGCCTTAACTACTTTAGTCTTATAGCCCGACTGATCTACAATACTATCAACAGGGTCAATGATAAATGACAGTACACCATACTTATGAAGTTTGCTAATATTACATATGCCAGTGATCAGCCTTAATGAACTACAAGCAAGGGGGTTCTCCCCACGGTTAAGGATGAAAGTAACCGTCTTAGATACCAAACTAAAATAAATAATAATAAAATAAGAAAAATCAGGGACTAATGACCGATGGAGAAACATTTGAAAGAACAAGTACAAACGAAGCCAAAATTAATACATAAATGTCAAACAGGATCAAACGACTTCGACTGGAAAGGATTAATTTAGCTCAAACACAATTTCACAGATAGCTGGTACATTCTTTTCGATAACTTTGGCGGCAATAAGGGAGAGGGAATTGAGTGTAGATGAGTGATGGAGACTCGATTAGTTATTATTATTTTTCTTTTTAGATTTTATTTATCTAATATTATTTTTTAATTCAGTTATTTTAATTTTTTGTATTTCTATTTTATTATTAATTTTAATTTATTTATTATAGATTTAATTACCTATTCGACTTAATATTTAAGTTGTTACGTGGATTCTCGCGCGATCGCAAACCATTATAGGTTTTTCTTCACAGCGAGTTTTGTTTTATTTATTTATTTGTGATTGCTAAAAATGAAAAAATAACTTGAAAATAGAGGATAGTAGAGCAGAAAACGTACGCACTGCATAATTCAGAGAGTCAAAAATTTTCATGCATTAGTCAACACAGTTTGACTAAAAAATAATATCATTAGAACATGGAATTTCTAAATTTGGCAGAATTCACCTCTCTTTTTCAAAAGGTGTTTTGTTTCTCTTGTTGTTTGTTTCCTGAAGGTGATTTTAAAGTTAATTTTGTTTGCTTGTTTATTATTTTGTTAGACATAGCCCCTGTGGATTTCGTGTTGAAATACATACATCCACGCATAAATTTCGAGCTTTTATCATCCGATAACATTAACACTGTCATATTGCTTATCTCATTCGGAAGTTTGCCTATTAATGCCACCTAGTGTCATCGGTCAATCCTAACTAATAAAACCCTTAAAAGCACATTTACGTTAAAGTAATTACCGTTAAGACGATTAATGTTTTCTCCTGTCTGAAAAACGTAACTTCAATTCCTTTCTATTATGTTCTGTTTGATAAATTCTAAAACTAATAATGACACAGTTTTATTGATGTATTTCTCATAACAGTACATCTCATTGCGATAAGTTCCATGCTGAGTCATATCCGGGATTTTGTTGGGGGGGGGGAGAGCATCCTATTTTACGCTTGGACAGGGATTTTATAGACTAATAAGTCGTAGGACTTAAAGAACGATGACCCTTCCCCTCCTTCCTGCATGTAGTCCAAGCCCGAAGACCATATTTGGTCTCCGAGTAAAAAGCAAGACAGCAAGATCCTTAATTTCCTCTTAATGTGATAGAAATACAAGACTTTACTTGTAGAATTGTTGCTGGGTTGTGTGGCATAACGAGAAGACTTTTGCAATAGTCAGTGTTTGTTTCTAGACATCGCTGTTATTACCTAGTACATACAAGCAGGATTGACACTTTTTCTGACAATTTCAAATTTGCAAAAGTCATTTGAATATTTGTCAGTAATTGTCGCAAAATTTTTTAATAAATATTAGAAACTACACCTTAAGTGATGTAGTGAAGACGTTTAGAATAAGAGAAAACGGTAAAGAGAAACCTCTTTCTCCAAGGTAGGAGCAGGAACAGCCCGAAAGTGCTTTTAGGCCATGGGCGTGTTCCTAAGAAATTTTAAGATTTTTGTCATTTTTTCCACATTTTTCGTACGCTTCCCCAGCTATTTTTTGGGGGGAGGGGAGAGAGGAAGAAAATTTCAAGATTCGAAGGCCTACTCTCCCCCCAAATTTGGTTATGAGTAGTAAGCGCCCAATTCGTCCGAAACCTACACGCAAACCTACGCCTGAGGCATGGATATGTGTGTAGGTTTTCAACGAGTTGGGGTTACCAGGGTCATTTGCAAAGAGGTACCGTTTTTTATAGAAGCTATAGTAATTTGAAATATCATATGGAATTTGCTTGAAGGTATATACTTTGCGTACGCGCCGCGTAGCAAACAGGTTGGGTATAATCTGTTCTGGTTCAAGTTTTGTCTGCACATTAACTGAATTTCTATTTCATGATAAACAAGTTTTTTTTTTTTAGGTTAGATCCGTGTCGGAAAAACAGGTGTATCTTTTTTTAGTTTTCTTTACAATTCATATTAGTAAGAGAATTGAATTCAAAGAGAATAGTTTTTATTTTTGCAAGGATATTAGTAGAGGAAAAAAATGGATGAGGGGTGCATTTACATTATTGGAGATTAATGATGGAGCTAACAACAGTGATGTAATTACTTCTTTAGTTTACGAGATTTGCGAATTTTTTTGCGAAGAGGTATTAGCGTAAAGGTATTGCGATGGTTAAGAATGCCTCACGGGATAATTAAAGAATGGGGTGCTTACATCAGATACTTAATAGATTTGGACGATTACAAGAGACATTGCTAGAGTCAAATATATTTGGTGTTGGTGATATTATGACCCTCCAAGTCCCCTGGGGAAAGGGCTGCACAGTGTATCGGTATCGACGTATTATTTTTGGGCGTATTGCTATCGCAGGTATCTATACAGATTTTTAGTAGCTCGTATAAAAGATATTACTCATATCTACGTTCTTCCTATAAATTCCAACCATCAGCAACTTCAAAACGGCACTAAAAAAAACGGCACTTTTGGTGCAATGTCTCAAGTGGAAAAGCTGGGGCTAGTGGACTACCAGCACTTTTAGATTGACGTTTAATGGGTCATTCGAAAGCTATGCTCGTATCTACGTGATGTTTTATCATTTCTACCATCACTTAAAACAATACTTTTGATGTCACTTCTTAAGTAGATTAAATAAAAAAAACAAGTTTTTTTTTTAAATTAAAGCAAGGAACGACGGTAAAACTTAAACCGAACAGAAATTATTCCGTATATGAAAGGGGCTGTCCCCTCCTCAACGCCTCGCTCTTTACGCTAAAGTTTTTTATTGTTTAAAAAAAAAGAGTCGTGAGAAAGTCAAACTTTTGCGTAAAAAAGCGAGGTGTTGAGGAGGGGACAGCCCCTTTCATATACAGAATAGAGTTTTTATGGATATTGATAAAAGTGGTATTTTAACTTTTAAAAAGTTCAATATTCGAAGCTAGCTTCAGCAGGAGCTTAGGTTTAGTAGTGGTGACAATTGAGATATAAAGCAATTGCCCCCTATTTTTGAAAAATTACCTTTTTGTGGCATTTATACTTTTAAAAAATACAAGTTCAATATTCGAAGCTAGCTTCAGCAGGAGCTTAGGATAGTAGTGGTGACAATTGAGATATAAGGAGCAATTGCCCTCTATTTTTTGAAAAAAATACCTTTTTATGTGGCATTTATACTTTTAAAAATACAAAGTTCAATATTCGAAACTAGCTTCAGCAGGAGCTTAGGATAGTAGTGGTGACAATTGAGAGATATAAGGAGCAATTGGCCCCCTATTTTTGAAAACATACCTTTTTGTGGCATTTATACTTTTTAAAAAATACAAGTTCAATATTCGAAGCTAGCTCCAGCAGACTTAGGATAGTAAGTGGTGACAATTGAGATATAAGGAGCAATTGCTCCCCTATTTTTGAAAAAATACCTTTTTGTGGCATTTATACTTTTAAAAAAATACAAAGTTCAATATTCGAAGCTAGCTTCAGCAGGAGCTTAGGATAGTAGTGGTGACAATTGAGATATAAGGAGGTCAATTGCCCCCTATTTTTGAAAAAATACCTTTTGTGGCATTTATACTTTTAAAAAATACAAAGTTCAATATTCCGAACCTATCTTCAGCAGGAGCTTAGGATAGTAGTGGGGACAATTTTGAGATATAAGGAGCAATTGCCCCCCTATTTTTGAAAAAAAAATAATCCTTTTTGTGGCATTTATACTTTTAAAAAAAAATACAAAGTTTCAATATTCGAAAGCTATCTTCAGCAGGAGCTTAGAAATAGTAGTGGTGACAATTGAGATATAAGGAGCAACTGCCCCTATTTTTTGAAAAAAATACCTTTTTGTGGCATTTATTACTTTTAAAAAAATACAAAGTTCAATATTCGAAGCTAGGCTTCAGCAGAGCTTAGGATAGTAGTGGTGACAATTGAGATATAAGGAGCAATTGCCCCCTATTTTTGAAAAAATACCTTTTTGTGGCATTTATACTTTTAAAAAATACAAAGTTCAATATTCGAACCTATCTTCAGCAGGAGCTTAGGATAGTAGTGGGGACAATTGAGATATAAGGAGCAATTGCCCCCTATTTTTTGAAAAAAAATACCTTTTTGTGGCATTTATACTTTTAAAAAATACAAAGTTCAATATTCGAAGCTATCTTCAGCAGGAGCTTAGGTAGTAGTGGTGACAAAACATGAGATATAAGGAGCATTGCCCCTATTTTTGTAAAAATACCTTTTTGTGGCATTTATACTTTTAAAAAATTCAATATTCGAAGCTAGCTCAGCAGGAGCTTAGGATAGTAGTGGTGACAATTGAGATATAAGGAGCAATTGCCCCCTATTTTTGAAAAATAACCTTTTTTTGTGGCATTTATACTTTTAAAAAATACAAAGTTCAATATTCGAAGCTATCTTCCAGCAGGAGCTTAGGATAGTAGTGTGACATTGAGATATAATGGAGCAATTGCCCCCTATTTTTTGAAAAAATAACTTTTTTGTGGCATTTATACTTTTAAAAAATACAAAGGTTCAATATTCGAACCTATCTTCAGCAGGAGCTTAGGATAGTAGTGGGTGACAATTGAGATATATAAGGAGCAATTGCCCCCCCTATTTTTTGAAAAAAAAAATACCTATATGAGGGGTTCGCCCCTTCGTCAAATACCTCACTCTTTAGGCTAAAGTTTGTTTATATTGCTTTCAAACAGAGCTATTTATTCTAATTAAGCAACCTTTTTGATTCAGGGTCATTTTTAAAGGAATTGGAACAAAATTTGAACTTAGCGTGAAAGGCGAGGTGTAGAGGAGGAGGGAACCCCCCTCATATACGTAATAATTTTGGTTTATTTTTAAGTTTTTAGTGTTTCTCCTTAACTTTCAGTTGAAAATTTTTTTTGAATATTTCTCTAATGCACTAAAACATAGAGCGCTACAAACATCAGAATCAACTTTAGAGGGACAATTTATCTGTAAAAGAGGGGTTATTATTTCCTTACTAAATTTTCTTCTTTTTTTTTTAAGGAGGAAGTGGATTCATGCAAATTACTCTCGCCCTGAAAAAACGAACCGAGATGGAACGATACCACACCTCGATGCAAGCTACCAAAATACAACGGTGAAAATATCCCCTTTACACATTGACAACGATTCGAGTGAAACAAGAAAACAGTTAAGGACACTTCTACAAACACAGAAAAGGACAAACATACCCTTCTGTATAATGGTAGAGATGTGAGACGCTTTAGTCTATATTAAATCACGCAATGAATACCCTGTGATATCGGTTTTATAACCCCGTGATATCGTTATGCTAAGCATTCCAAAACACGAAAAATGCTTCAGCGACCAAAGAGATTTTTTTTTTTTTTTTTTTAATGTTTTCTGTACATTGTGATTTAGAAATTAAAGGCTATTAATGTTTCCACAAGTTCAAAACGGTTAATAGACGACTCGAATTTCACTTTAAGCAATTGTAACAATAGTAGATTTTTCACAACAGATGACAAATCTTCCATCAAATCATGAGTAGAAAATACACTTTCAGATCCAGCATGCCCAGGGAACACACTTTCCATATTCAGCAATGTAGGAGAGCCCTAAATGGTCACCCCCCTAAAAAGGTAGAATATATTTAACCCTAAAATGGTTATTGGTTAGTGAACTGTAATCTGTTTGAGTATGATAAAAGCTTGTGGAGTACTACATTACGTTTATATAAACAGACTGGGATTCTATGATAGAGTGATTACACCACTTAATAATACTGCTCAGGAACTGAGAATATGTCCAGGAGGAAGTCAGTGGAATTTGCAGCTTTTTCGGAGTTGAAGCACTCTACGTAAAGGGCAATGTACCTACAGATAAAGTTTTAATTCAAAAGTGTGACCCTAGGATTCCACTTTTCAATCTGAGAAGAAGTTTAAGTGTCCCATGGAGGGGGGGGGTCAGGGGGGGTTATCACCGTCCCTGAAGACGAAGAGTCAGGTTTCTTCGCACAGTGGAATGACCTAAGAACATACATGATCTGTAGTATCAAATCGCTATAGACCATGTTAAACAACTATTCATATATCATTGGGACCAATCGGGGGTTGGGGGTGATGTTTAAGAGTGAACTTCTAAGTACTATTTTTTATGTACACATTTGTTAGTTGTTTTTTTTTTTTCTTTCTCAAAAAAAAAAAAAATCTTTTTTTAAAACAACCTTCGAAATTGTTCAGCTTTATTTATTTTATGTTTTTTTTGTAACATAACTTAAATGTCAAAATATTCTTACAGTTTCTAACACATTGCTCTCTGTGATTTGGTCTTTGATTGGTCAGGAGACGACGATTGACTTTCCCCCACCGTTATTCTATGACC